>JANHFP010001728.1:18662-35885 GCA_032468135.1 Calamaria suluensis | reverse complement strand
GGGAGTTGAAGTCCACAAGTCTTAAAGCTGCCAAGTTTGGGAACCTTTGCTCAATGTTTTCTTTGGCCACGTGCTTATATTTTAAGAACTTCGAACAAGGCATGCGCGGAGTAAGTCAATAAAACGCGCCTCCGGCTGTAGGCGACCCGAGAAGTCCGCCCCGTCCCCCCGCCAGACTGCCTGCACGTGATACGCTGAGTGACGAGTCAATCATGTTCTATCCAGCAGGTTGTGTAAATCTCACAACCGAGGTTCGGGTATATTTGTTAAGGCCGTTTTAGTGTAGCGGGCACCGCAACAACAGATTACGCTTTTCTTGTTTTTTGGGTGAAGTATCCGTCCCTTTTTATTTCTGTGCCACATTTCCCACCAAAGTCAGTACTGGGTTTATAAGCAGTTATGATTAAGCTGGAATTGCATGGCATACTGACGTACTGTAAAGTGTTGAGTAAAACTGCAATTTGCTACAACATTATTGTAAATTGATTTCACATTAAATATTTTAAAATGTATTAAACTAGTGTTTTACATACTGATTTAAGTTGTTTTGCATTGATATATGCTTTATATTAATTATTACGTAGTGTACATTTGAAACCACTTTGTAAGCATGGTGCTTAAAGGGTCAGCTACTAAATAATGAATAATCACCATAGCAAAAACTCTTGTTAGCAGGATGGTCGTCCCATACCTCCAAATGGAACACCCAATAGGATCGGATTTTAACCAAAAAAAAATTAAGATTGAAAATTATTTTGATAGCTTTTTGGGGAAATTCTCTGTCGATTTCTGTGGGATAGAATTCTACACATAATTGTGCAAGACCACTTTATGAAAAGCTGTACATCAATTCTTCCCAAAACCAAGCACTGAGCGATTGACAGCTGTATTTATAACTGGGCCCCAAAGGCATCCTCATCTCTCTCTCTTTTCTTGAAAGCTTTCTGTGGAGGTTTGTGGAGGAATTGAAACTGAATACCTTTTGGGACTTTGGACTTCAGGAGAAGGTAGCCCTAGCCCATCATTCTCTTACCTTAATAGTAGCTGGTTTATTTGTTTTTATTTGTCTTTGTAAAAACCCCTTCGCAGAGGAGGATCAGAGAGGAGACGGGACGGCCTTTGTTTGTTTCTCAAACCAGGCAAATCCTTGTTTTGGCAATAGAACTTTGCTCCCAAACAGCAATCAAGACGATCAAAGGAAACTGATCTAGGCATTTGTGTGTGGAAAGGGAAACTAGTATAGAAGAAACTTTATATTCCAGTATTGTCTTTTCGTACTGTCTAATACTTCTAGTGCTGTACTGTCAAGGTAGTATTTTCCTAATTACCAAATAATCAAACACTGTTTGATTTCAATTATTGAATAATTTGATTTCAGTAATTGCATAATTTCAATTATTGCAAGTGTACAGGTCTATAAATTATAAATTCCCTCCAGTTAATATTTTACATTTTATCAAGGTCACTTGTTTACGAAACAAGAGAAACCCTTAAAAGGGTGAACTGAAACTGAATATTATTATTTGCAAAAGAGAGGCCCAGGGAAGATGTTCACTAAGTACAGGCTGCACATATATATCTCAACCCTTTTTGACAAGCCAGTGTTAACTCTTAGTAAATAAATAGCATATAGATCAATGAATAAAAAAGTGAGTTACACAAGATTTTCTGATATGTGATGGCATGCTAATCATTCCAACCATTTAATAAGTCACAATAACTGCCCTTTCTTTAAACACCTTTACAATTAGTTTTGATTAATCATTTTAGTGCGGTTCTTAAAAATTCAGTATAAGCACATTAAATTTTCAGATTTTCCTCTTTGTATATGTTTTTCTGATCTCAGGAATAGGGTAAATGCATGGAAATATAGATTCAGCAAAGATAAATATTAGAATAAAATGGATAATCTTTTTTAAACCAATATATTTTATAGTGTGGTTTTTTGTGTTTTACTAATCTAGGTGAAATGTTAATATATATTGCTAGTCCATGTACAGTATGTAATGCAATGCAATGCAATGTAAATAAATAAATTTCACAATGTAGGTTTTTCCAACCTGAGGAAATTAAAGCCAGGAAGTCACTTTTTTCAGGTAGAATTTACTACAGTGCTGCACCTTTATATAGCAGGCTTGCATAAAATTGGATATAATGCAATTTTATCCTAGGACCTTTACTGCTCCATGGAGATGAGCTGTGACATTTCTGTTTCCCCTTTCATAAATATTGCATCTACCAAATGCAATTACCAGAGGCAAAGCAGCACCAAGTGTTTACTAAATATAATTATGTGATAATGTTAATGTGTTCTATGTCTCTGTGTTCTGACACTAGACCAACTCCCTATTAATAACAGCTCAATGAGATACTGAGGTTTTGCAGAATGCTACAGAAGCCTGAAGAGTTCATGGTGGCTGTTAAATACATAGGAAAAAAAGGGAATCTGCCCATTTAAGTTCTACAGCTTCAAATATTCTCTGCTGAAATGTACATGTAGTTCAATCTTGGATTGAAGTAATAGATTAAATAGGAAAAAATATGCACATTTCATGAATACCACTCACAAAGGGATTGGTTTGGGTTTTTTTAGAACTTCCTCTTTTGGTGATCTACAAATTTCTCCAGCGCATGCCATCTAGATATGTTGAATTTGAATCCCTAGAATTCAAAAGGTAACAGCCACCTTAAATTTCAGGAGTGGCAATTCACCAGGTTGAAGAGCAGTCTAAATGTATACAGTAAATCACATCTGTAAAGAGGTTAATTAGTCCAAATCTGTTTAATGAATGCAGTCTTCAACATACAGCTTACTGCAATCATTTTATATTAGGCTTGTATAAAAGCATGGAACAATGCTCTTAGGATTTATAATTCATTTGAGTACTTTTAAGGCTTCTTCAAGTCCTTTTCCTGTTTCTGTTTATCACAAAGTGCCTTGTTTCTCAACCCTAGCAACTTGAAGAATTCTGGGCGTTGAACTCCACACATCTTCAGCTTGTGAATTTGAGAAACACTGACAAAGTTAGAAACCTGACAGTGGGCTTGAGGCCCTTGTTAGGCAAGATAGAAACTGACAAGCAACAACATAAATCTTCTACAGAATATAGCCATTGCCAATAACTCTTAAGAAGATTGTAATCATTTTGAATTGGGAAGGTGGATGAATACAAATACTTAGCTGCACAAAGTTGGACATTAAAGAAGAGTAGGCTTTTATGTTTATCATTAATCACTGTTAATGCATTGTTGATATTCCCCTAATGACAAGTTAGACTATTTAGAATGATAGGGGGCTGTCACATTATCCATGCTTATGAGACAAAATGTGATATAGCAGTAAAGATGGGGCCTAAGTTTAAAATATTTGTACTCAAGTCCACTGTCAGCTGTGGGATCATGCTGGGTCACTTTGGGCCAGTCACTGTTTTTCTTTATTTTTTTGTTTATTTGTTTACTTATTTACTTATTTATTTGTCAACAAATACAAGGAAACAAGTAACAGTGTAGACATTTTGAAGTCAACCAGAACTGAGAGTTACTCACAATTTCTATTTCTGTGTTTTTATCACTGTAGAATGTTCAGTGAGTTCATGGGTACTTTGTAGCATGATCTCTATTGATTGAGAAGTGATGCCTATGAGGATGAATAGGAAGTTTCTGCTTGGCAGGTCAGATCTGGCAAGAAAGATGCATAAATGTAAGGCTACCAGATCAAGATGGCAAAACTCTTTATTTATTTAAACATTTATTTAGCCACAGATCTTAAAACAAACTGTGGCTGGCTCCCAATCAGCAATTAAAACAATATCAATAATAAAATAGCAATATATAAATGCCGGTATATTAAACGATACACATTAAAAACCTGGCACCAAAGTTAAACTTTTGGCATACAGTCCCTCATAAAATCTCCCCTACCTCACCTTATCCCAGAGAAAAGCCAAAGACCTCAGTGCTTTTTGGAAGGCTAGCAGGGTAGAGGGCTGTGGACATTCGGGGGGCAGAGTATGCCACAGGGCAGGGGCTGCCACAGAAAAAAGACATTTCTTGCTCCCTTAAGTTGGCAATGTTTAACGGTAGACTAGGAGTAGTAGTAGTAGTAGTAGTAGTAGTAGACTAGGAGCATGCCCGTGTTATGGTAAGACAAGTAGATATCCTTGGGAAAGGGTTCTATACAGTGATGGATTGCTCCTAGTTTGGACCGGTTCGGGCGATCCGGTAGTGCTGACCAGATGATGTCACCGACCTGGTTCTTACCGTTTTGAGCTGGGCCCTCCCGCGCACCCCATGCAATTTTTTCTTTTTTTTTCTGCAGCGGAATCAGCCCAGCAAAGCTCATTGCTGCGCCTCCTGTCTCTATAACTGTTGTGAGCATGCGCAGTAGAATGCAGACCAGAATGCATTGTGTACATGCATGCCGAATGTGCTCTACTGCACATGCATGGAGCACACGTTTGGCATGCATGCTCCAGTGTGCATGCACAGGGAGCATGTTTGGCATGCATGTGCACAAAGCATGCTGGTCTGTGCTGTACTGCACATGCGTGGAACATGCAAAGCATGTTGGTGAGAAGAGAACCGTGAGAAGAGAACCAGTAGTAAAAGTAAGTGGAACCCACCCCAGGTCCTACACATAGTCTGGTTGTGTTAACCATCATCTTGAATTGCACTGGAAGGAAAGTGGGAACAAGTGTAGTGTAGAGTACTAGAATAACTACTAGATGGTAGCAAGCAATACCTTACTCTCTGTTGCTAATAGTCCCCTGTGTTCTTTTAGTCCAGATCTATTGACCCACATAAGGGTCAAAAAGCATTTCAGGACAATAGTAATGAATACGGGAGAATATAATACTGGTAGTAGAGTCTTGCAGATGGTTTGATCAATTTGCAAATAGCACCTTTTCTTAGAGGACTGAATTACACACATGTGGACTGTCCACACAAGGGTAAAGACAATACATCCATATGAGCATATAGTGGTGTCACTGGAATCTTCTGAACTCACATCAGCCGTAATTTTAATTTGATCTTTGACCTCAGAGGTGAAAGGTCAATTCTTGATTTACTTTGGTCCTGGGGTCTCCTGTTCATCCATGTTCACTTTAATGTTTTGCCATAGAAACGGTGTTCTTCTCTGGCTAAATCACATTCAAAATATGATGGCTCACCAACACCTGATCTTCTCTGTTATTGAGCAACAGCTGTGCCTAAAAAAAGTGCTCTGCTCTTAAAACACTACTAAAAGTTAAGTTAAACCTCTTTGAGAAAGTTTTTACTGCAAACCGAACACATGTTAAGCAATGCCATTTTGGTGTAGCTGCAGAAACTGAATAAATGAATAAATATTGATTTTGTGTAGTCTCAAAGCAGAAGATTAGAATGCTAAACTTACATGTAAAATAGAACATGTATCTCAAATTCATTTGAGTCTGAAACCTTTGTAAGCTTGTTTTATATCCAAGAGGCAATAAGGCTTGCAGGTTAATTAGCATTCTGTGTTCATCTTCTAGTCCAGTGATGGTGAACCTTTTCACCACTGAGTGCCAAAAAGGGAGCTTGCATGTGCTCACACTCATCTGGGTCACAACTTGGAAGAGGACCTGCCCCGGGAGCATGTGCATGCCTGAAAATGAATTTCTAGTATCTGGCACGTGCATGCATGCCAGACAGCTAGCCTTCCATGTTTCTGGAGTGCATACATGCGCGCCAATCAGCTGGCCAGTGCACATCATCACTTTTTTTTGTTTTCCTATTCTAAATTTAGATGCGTCTTATAGTCAGGTGCATCTTATAGTCCAAAAAATATAGTAAATATATAAAGGTATATAAATATTTAGTAAAAACCTCGGTTTACATCAGAAAGAAAGCATACCTAGAGTATACTGTCAGTTCCAGTAATTTTGAGCATTGCAATGATATAAGATTTAGCCACCATTCTGGAAACTTTCTAATCCTGGTCATTTAGAAGGCAGTGCACAAGTGCTATGTGCAATCAATCAGTATTTTTTGACCAGAGAGGAGAATTTATCCCCAGAATTATATACAATGCTCTCTCAATTTCAGAATCTGAACTCCTGTTGCCCTTGGCTGTCATATTGAGAGTTCTAGCTTTGCTTTGTTTTGCTGACTTTGTACTCTGTAGAGTACTTGCCATTATGACAAGCAACCAAATCACATTGTGGCATTAATCTATATTATATATTAAAAATATTTTCATGGATCTTTTTCACCATTTTAGCCTGTTTTCTTCTGCAGAAATATTTTAAATTTCTGAAATCTTAATTAGTGTCTTAGAGGGGCCTAAATACTTTTTTTTATTTACAACAATTTTGAGTTAATGAAAATTGAAAGTATTTTTACATTCTGACATTTAAATTTCTTTTAAAAGCTTAAAATATTTTAAAACCTGAAAAAAATATTTGTTACTTTTCTTATAATTTTAATTCAATTTCTCGTCAATGTTACTTTATGGGGCCATGCATATGCTTTGGTTGTTGTTTTTCCAGAACTTATATTCAGTATTAGATTTTCAATTTAAAAGGAGTTAAAAGGAGATTCAATTCATATTTAAAATATGAAACATAGTTCACACACAGACAAAAGGACCATACATTCAGTACTTCACTCATTGTTTTTTCAGGCCTCCAGGATCTAAGATGTTTCTCAGAGAACAATATGATTAACCCGGAAATATGTGGCCCTTGTAGAAAAGCAATGTAAAGTTTTAGTCAAAAAGATATTCCCTGGATGGTTGAATGACAGACAGATTGGCCACTGTTTTTCTTGGAGACAATGGTTGATGATGTATGTTGACAACCTACATCACCACAGCCCCTTCCATCTTTTCCATTTTCCTTTGGGGAAAAAAAGTTGTCATACTTTTTTATGCCCATCCTGTTGTGTGAAACTAGATGAAGTATTTTGCGATAGAACAAAGAGTGCAAAGTCTTCGTAAATTTCAAAGAGTGCTCAAGAGTTGGAAAATGGATAACAAAACATCCTAGTTCAGCTCTATTGTGGAGTCTGCGCAGCAGTTTGAAGCTATTTTTATTATGGTGAAGCTGAGCGCTATTTATAACAGTTATAAGATGACAGCGAACTGGCAGACTGGGTTATTATTGTGGCATGAAAATGCACCTGGTTTTGGCTCGTCATCAAAATGCTCCCCTAATATTTCATATAAGCTGTTCCTGGCAGTCCATCATATCCTGTTACATTCAAGCATGGAGAAAGGCTCCTATAGTATCTAGGCTCTGTGCGACATGATCTCATTCTACAATGTAGTACAGATGTGAGCAACTGGTGTGGAATTTTTCCTCCTCACCATGGATTCAAAATATATATATACACAGCTTGTTCTGAGAAAAATCCTGCTTAAAGTCAAAAGTACAAGGAGGATGCTTTAGCATGGTTCAGTTCTCCTGGTAGAAACTAATATACTAGGCTTTTTTTTAACAGTTTAGGACTTTAACCATGCAAGACTGAGTAGAAAAAGCCAGCCAAATGGCTAAAACCTCACATGAAATTGAATCTAGAAATGAATTGGAGGTTTATTTATCATACTGGGCAGAAATGGTTTTGGTATGTTTTTCTCAACCACTGCTCTTATATGTGACTATGTGAAACAATTTTCAGAGAGTACCAGAAAAGAGCCAGTGTAGTACAGTGGTTGAAGTTTGGACTGCCACCGGAAAGTCTGAGGTTTCAAGGTCATCCTCAGCTACCAAAGCTGATTGGATGACTTTAGACCAATCATTCTCAACCAACCTATCTCACAAAGTGCTTTTGCTCTGGGAAAAAAGTTAGATAAAAGAGTGAACACTGTTTTGAGCTCTTGAATGAAAGATATGGTATAAATGGAGGTGTCAGTAACATTTGATTACATTTGATGCAAATCAGCAGTGTGGGTAAAGACATAGTCAGCAGGCCTATGTTTCCTAGCCACAGTGCCAACTGAGTTGGCTTCCAGTAGACCTCTGGGTCAATTCCAGGTGTTGGTTATCATCTATAAAGCCCTTCATTAGATAATACCAGGTTGTTGGTGATACCATATGTCTCCCATTAGTTTTGCTTACTCCCCCCCCACCTTCCAAACAGCTGGCATTCTCTGGGTCCTCTCTATCAAGCAATGCCATTTGGAGAAGCATGTCTTTTCTGTTGTAGCTGTGCTTTGAAAAAGCTGCCCCCCGCCACATTAATATGGTCTTGGTCCTTTTATTAGGCATTGGAGACCTGTCTCTCTATGCAGGTCCTTGGACTGGCATCTTACAACAACTCTAAAGGACGTTCTGGTATCTTTTTTGGTATCCTCAGTTCCCAGATCATTCTATCTGTGTTCTGTTTGCATTGTTTTTATGATCATTTTAAAATTTGTCCACAATCTTCCCAAAGTCAGTTTAGTTGGATAGCCATACAAATTGAAGGGATGAAAAATAAATAAAAGAAAACATTTTAAGTAAATGAACATTGACATAGCATTTCTGAAGAGACAGAGACACAGACAGAGAGAATGTTCAGAACCTGTAGTGGTCTAAAAATTACTACCGGTATTAATATACTACATGCATTACAGATGCACTAGAATTCCTAGAATTGCTTGCCTAGAATTGAGGACCTTGTTGCTTTCTTTACTGTCAGCAAAATAGACCTAGCAGAAACTTGGATATTAATGGAACTGGAGAAAGATTCTAAGCTATGTATCATCTTAAATGCCCACAAAGCAAATATTGTTATTTCATTAGCATCTGTATCAAAGTTTTGGCAGAAGGCCATGTATCAAGTGCTACTAGGCTGTCCAGTGCTATTTAAATGACATGGTTGGCTCTGGAGAAAATGAGGTACATCTTTTCAAATCAGCAATGCAGAGTTCATTAGATTTTGTCCCTGTGACATCCTGCAACAACACGTGAGTTCTTTAAAACTGGGTTGATGTCCTACACTTTGATGCAGAAGTATGTGGAGAAAACTCAAGTAGTTATGAATTCCTCTAGACCACAAGATGTGTCGCAGCTATGATCTTTTTAAAGAACTGTTAATTACTATAGCAAATTCTTGCCAAATTTAACCGCCGAGCTTTACTTCTTAAACAAGAGGAAAGATTATAAGAATTGATAAAATAATGTGAGCAAATTTTCATTGAAGCAAAAAAACAATTGTAATACCCGACATGGGGTATTACAACCATTTATTTTGTGACTATTCAAAATTACTAAGGCACTGAACAAAATTAAGGACTGACTGTTTTTCACACTTAACAACCCTTGCAGCCTCCCCAGGATTAGAATTTGGATACTTGGCAATTAGCATGTATTTATGACGGCTGCAATGTCCCATGGCCATGCAGCTTTCTAACAAGCAAAGTCAATAGGGAAGCCAGATTCACTTAACATCCATGTTACTAAGTTAACAACGGCAGTGGTTCACTTAAGGGTGGCAAGAAAGGTCATAAAATGGAACTCACTTAACAAGCGCCTTCCTTAGCAGTGGAAATTTGAGTTCAATTGTCATAAATTGAGGATTACCCACACCTCCCAATATGGTATCGGCATAGTTATGTCACACATCATGAAAGATGGTAATGAAAGCCCATTCAACACAGAATTCAAAAGGACATATAATCATTCAAATATGGATGGATGGATTATGTTGTTTCCTGATTATGCTGACACCAATGGATTATAATATCTCTTGGCTGCTATTTGCATTTAATATCTTCCTGTATCTTCCAGGAAACTGCAGATCAATCAGCCAGACACCATTACCTGGGAAAGTCCTGAAGAATATAAACAACAGATGTGTGAACATCTAGAAATAAGCAAAGCTATTACTAAAATCCATAGAAGCCAAAATAGATTTGTCAAAAACAGATCATGCCAGACAAATCTTATTGCACTCTTCAATAAAGTAACTAAATTAGTGGATCAGCAAAATTCAAATGATACAGTTTGGTTCAACATCAGCAATGGTTTTGATAAAGAAGACCACAGCCTACTTACCTGGCTAGAAAGAAAAATGTGGGATAGACAGCATCACCACCAGGTGAATTCATAACTGATGGATTCCAACCTCACTCAACAGGTAGTCTTCAATGGAACTACACACATATATATACGGAAGCATGCAGTTAGGTACCCAAATTTCTATCTGAGCCCTAATACTCTTCAACATGTTCTTAAATGATTTAGATGAGGGGATAGAAGAGGAAATCATCAAATTTGCAGACAACAGCAAGCTAGGGGGAATAGCCAATACTTTAGAAGATAGACTCATGATTCGGAAGGAACTTGACAAACATTGGGCCCCATCCAACGAAATGCAAATTGAGTGGTGAGAAAAGTAAGGTCTTAGACAAGAAAAAAATGCACAGCTATAGGTGACACCTGCCCCAAATGAGGTATCCTCAACTGAGGTAACTGAGAGGGATCTAGAAGTCCTAGTGGACAACCACTTAAGTTTGAGCCAGCAATGTGCTGCAGGTACCAAAAAAAGCCAATTCAGCCCTAGATTGCAATGTTTATGGTAAGAGCAAACCGGGAATACTGTGCCCAGTTTTGATCACCATGATACAAAAAAGATACTAAGATTCTAGAAAGACAAACAGCTGAAGAAATTTGATCAACCTTTCATACTGAAACATACAGTACATTGATCAGCTGAAGAGCAAAAAGGTATAGAAAGAA
The DNA here is from genome assembly GCA_032468135.1 of Calamaria suluensis. Taxonomy (NCBI): domain Eukaryota; kingdom Metazoa; phylum Chordata; class Lepidosauria; order Squamata; family Calamariidae; genus Calamaria; species Calamaria suluensis. The sequence goes on along the minus strand of JANHFP010001728.1, from coordinate 25,203 downwards.
GAAGTTGCTCAAGTCACATCTGGACATGTAACTGCATTTTCTGATTTACTATCAATAGCATTTACAGCCAAAGCAGATCTATAACTAATAGTTGCTTCATGCTTGGCAATATCTATGTAATATCAAACACTTGTTTGTGACAGATGTTGTCCTATTTATATATTGTATGAAGGCCACCATTGAATCTAGATTTATAGAGAGAGTACCTATCTTGGATTAAAGTAGTGTATTGTTGCTGCTGTCACTGTTATTTGATTAACTATCTGTAATCTAACATTGTTGCTTAATTATCTGGGCTTCTTATGTAAGCTGTAATTGTACCAAACCTCTTAGGAGTTAAAAGTTCCAGTAAAGCAAGCAGCCAAAAACACACACCTGATTTTAGTGTCAAGTGATCAATGGTAAAAAACAACCAGTATGCTGAAATTTCTTCTTTTCTAAGAGGAGAATCTTCATCTGTATTTTAAGGAAGAAATTCATAATTAATTTGCACCACATTGATATGTAACTGATATAATACTGTATATTTATTCTATGTTTGGTTTATAACTGCAGATAATGAGCCTTATTAAGATACTGGATTGAAGATCAGGCACATTGTAGTTTTTCAACACTTAATCTTACATTATCTTCAGCTTGCAAGATTCTGATCATTTGGCTTTCTCTAAACCAGATGCAAGTCATATGCTCAAGTACAACTCTACAAATGCTAACCAATGAACCCTATGTCCAGGAATTAAATTAACATAACCGCAGGTAGTTTGGGAAAGGGTGTATATCAGACTTTAGTGTAAGGTGTATCATTAGCAGATAAAGATGGTTTTCATAGACTTTGGCTAAAACATATATTCCACTAGGTGCAGAGTTTGTCCACCAGTTGGTGTCATGTATCATAAAACATCATAATGTACTTTTCTAAAAACTTACAAAAGTTTTAGAATATCTTTCAGAGACCATTTTCACATACCATCTTGATTTGACCAAGAGAAAAGTCCACTGGGAAAAAGTTCCATTTCTCTCTTCCTAGTGTCAATGGTTCTTGTTCCCTTGTGATTAATTGTTAAAAGAAATTTTGTGACACGGTTGAAGCCCCAACTTCCTTTGTCAGGATCTTCTCAAGCTGTTTTATCACTCCCTGAGGCCAGACTGGCCCCGGCACCAGGCAGTCTGAGCCCCAACATGTACCTCAGAGGCCTGGAACATGTTTGCTTTGGTGTGAGACTTGGCTTAATTGGGGCTCAAAGGGAAACAACTTCTGAGGGTGGAGGGGAGGAGGGAAGAAGAAAGTCAGCAGTGATGGACATATCCCTGAAGGCAAGCATGCAGACTGTCCCTGTCCAGAAATATATGACTGTAAGGCAACTTTGCTGGGCTGACGGGTCTTAGAAATGCAAAAACCCTTTGACCTAAAATTGGCAATCATCTGATGTCTTTGTTAAACTGGTGCTTCTCATATGGGGTTCATGGCCAAGTCTTCTTCAGCAACAGAACTTACTAGAGGAAGGTCCCCATGTTCAAAATAGGTAGACCAAACAGACATTCCTTTGATATATTGGGTAACATTCTGTATATAGTATGGAGGATAACAGTGGACTCTCCAGGTGTCTTTGGTGAGGGGGGGAATAAATAGGTACAGTAGTGGGAATCTGCCAGTTCTGTCCAAATCGCACAAACCGGTAATAGTGACTGCAGGAGATTTCACCCACCCACCCGGATGTAAAGTGCATGTACAGACGTGGTGAGTGTGCACACACACATTTGCAAACCGGCAGGGAAGGGAACTGAATCCCACCTCTGAATAGGTAATTTTAATGATCAGGTTTTGAGAGGCTGAGCACCATAACACTTTTTGGGCAAATGAGCAAAGACAGATTTTCAAGCAATATGGAGCATATTTTTGGGGACTTGTCCTGTTTATAATAATTTCCAAGCCCACTTCTTCTTTTTTCTTATTGCTCTCCTTTTCTGGCTGGGTTGCTTCTTTAATACTATGGTATGCATTAGTAATTTTTTACAATTAGTTATCATAAAATAAAGATGATAAAGTAGAAAAAAGAACAAGAAGACATCTGGAACATAACAGAATGGAGCAGTATAGGCGTAATGGAAGTGCTTTTTCATCCCGCTCAACTCTTTTTCTCCATAGCTCTGTGAATTATTTATGTACAAGGCAAAGGAGACAATAAATCAGTGGCTGTGCTTAACATGAGTTACTTCGTAAGCAAAGATGCCACAAGATTGCAGTTTGGTCCCCCAGAACACAGAAAATCAGTTATACAATTACACACTCTGATGCAGTCTTGTACACAAAAAAAATATGTTTCAAGCAACTGGAAAGACCAAAATCTAGGGAGCTCTTCTGTCATCAGATTAACAGATTTTCAGTAAATTATCTTCACTGAGAGTAAAAGATGCAAAGCAAGTGAAAGAAATGTCACAATGGCGTTAGATGATACACTTTTTCACTTGTCGGATACAGGAAAGAATATAGGTAGTCCCTATATTAGATAGCCTAGTTTGCACAAAATAGGGTGAGTATGCTTCTTCTAAAATGCTTTATTGCATGCAACACAATCCTTAAAATATACTTCAAAATGAATGGTCGTGTCCTTACTGTTAGCAGAAAATGTTGCTACAGTCCCCTCCTCCTCTCCTCTTTCTTACTAAAAAGCACTGTGAGAAAATCTGAACTGACAAAAACATAATGGAGATGTTCAATATCAATATCTGTGGCTCTACAAAGGGAAGTGAAAAGGCTAAAACATTTGTTGGATCATGTGTATTGGTACCAGATAATTCGTGGTGAGAAGTAAGGATGGTTTTAGAGCAGTTTCCCAAACTTTGAAGCCTACTATGCCTGTAGAGATGCAGACAGAGTCTGGAAGAAACTTTTAGTTGTACATTTCCCAAATGTCATTGTATTGTTTTTATTCATTAGTGTTCTTTTTGATGTTTGGATTTTTAGGGGAAGTCATCAATTGGACTGTGGTGTCAAATTTTTTTATAAACCATTGGTAGAAAGAGATATAAAGGAATGTTGTTGGCATAATCTAGTTTATTACCTTATGTGATGTCTTTAATTTCTTTATCATATTGTTTTTTCTTTCTCTGTCTTGAAAATGTTGTTAGCCCAAAAAGGAAATAGTTTGATGGGTAGGTATACTTGCATGTATATTTCCAAAACAACAATAAACAATCATTTGCTTGTTTTTCTTTTAGGAAGAGTTAGGAAACAAGGTAGAGATATTATCTTCTAAGAGGTTTATTGTTGTGTTATCTGCAGATTTGGTAATATTTTTAACTCAGCACCTATAGTATGCTAGTTTCAATTTGATGCAGAGCTGTTGATGTACACTAATTGGGTGTGACTGTTCAACCAGTTCTGTGTCCATCTTTTGATACACAGTCCAATATTTTCTGCCAACCTCTATTAAAATCTCATGGGAAAGGGTGGTGAATACTTTGCTAAAAAGCCCTGTTATGTCTGCTGCATTCCTGTGGTCAGTAAGCCACTCAATCTATTGAAAATGGAGTTTAGTCTGGTTTTACATGATGTTATTGATAAACCCATGCTTGTCTCCTGCCAAGCAATGTATTCTTCTTTTCTGCATGCTTGTATGAAAGTTTATTCATGAGTAACAAAGGCCAACTGCTGACCTGTTATGTGTTTGTGCTGAACTGCATTGCACCATTTACTACAGGAAAATGGAATATCTGGCTAAATAATTGGAGAATGAACATTATTGAATACATGATAATACAAGGTTGCACAACATCCCAATATGGGCAGACCTGAGGGGGCAGAGAAGCAGATGTCCAAGATCTGTTTCCAAGATACCCAAGGACTGGCTGTGCAACCTATCTGGATTAGTCCTAAAGGGAGTTAACTGATTGTAGCTGAGCATCATTCAGAAGATTTCCAACCTGGAACTCAAGAAAAGTGTAATACTCACTAAGTTCTTTGTATCAAAATGTTTTGTTTTATTTTTGATGCATTTAATTCAAACACAGGGCATGCTTAAAAAATAAATATCAGATTAATGTTTCCAGATGGGTACTGCCTTAGTTCATTGTAGCAAAAGCACTACCACCACCAACAAAATTGTGTTCTAAATTACTGTAGAGTTTTTAATTGTTACTCTAGAAGTTATAATAAAAGTAGCATGAAAAATGTAATTAACCATTACTAGAGGCCTAGGATATATTGCTTGTTGGAAAATCTAGAGCAAGATACTTTTTGTGTTAGCTCCCTGCCAGAAACAATAGAGCAAAGAGTGATTTACTTCCTAACATCATTTGCACAGCAAAACATTGATTTAATATGCAATTGAAGTAAATACCTTTTGGCAGCAACAAAATATTTGGCCTGTGTCCTATGAGATTGTCTTAAGTAAAAAAGTGAGATTGAGCTGCCTATTGCTGTTGATTCCTAGATAGAATCCTGCATGGCATAAGAATAGATGGAGAATATATATTTTTCCCAAGAATAACTTGTGAAAGATAAACATCTGGTATAAAAAAAGGACAAGCAGCAACACTTATTTGAATTTTTTTTAAAAACCCAGGAAATAGGAGGGGAATTCAGTGTAAATTCTCTTCCCTTATTTCAAATGATCCAAAGCCCAGTGTCACCTCAAGGTTGTCGAAGTGTGCAAGTTCCCATGAGACCTAGAAATCCATCTCCATTCAGAGCTATCTAAAAGCTTCCTACTGTCGAAAGGGCCATTGAACTGTTAACGCTACTCCTCCACCCTTACCCAGACATACTTTTTTTGCACAAGAAGCAGCTGTTTTATGTTTTAGCTCTTGTGCTGCAGCACCAGGTTTAATGTTTGGGTGAGAGCAATTGTTAATAACTACGTTTAAAATAATTTTACTGTTCCTCACAGTCACAGATAAATGAAACCTCCTAAGTCTTTCATTCCTTTCACCAAGATTCGAAATTACCTTTCATTTTTTTGTGTGTGAGCTATTTTGTGAATTAACAGCAGCTGCAGACAAATCGTTTTATGCCTCTCTCATTACTATTCTTGCATAGTTTTTTAGATGGTTGGGACCATGTGGAATGCACATTTTTAATGGTAACATTTGTAACATTCATAAACCTTAAACAGGGAGCATGGATTTTACTTGATATTCTTAAAATTAAGATCAGGGGCCCCTAACAGAAGGCATTTTGGATGTAATGAATGGTTTTGCTAGAGCTGACACAGAGAAATAACACACAAAAATTCTACACCTTTTTAACTCAGGGATATGCCCCATCACATTCACACTTAATATTGGAATTTGTCTTCCCAATAGCAATGCAAAGATCACCTTACTCACATTTCCATATAGGATAAATTGCAACTACACAGTCAATTGCAGCACAGCAATCCTTATTGCTATTATCATTCTAAATGACATTAGGGAAGAAGGATCAATCTCATACTTGAGCAGAAGCAGATGGCTTTGGACCAATTAATCATATTGGGCCAATTAAACAATTTAGAGGGCTACTGCTATTTAATTTCTTTAATATACAGGTGGCCCTTGTTATCCACAATTCCACCACAGCTGTTTTTGGGGTTTGTTTTTTTTGCATATTTACACCAAAAAGATGCTAGATGTTGGTAGTCATGCAAAAATGTTTATCAAGGAAAATGCAGAAGCAACGTGTCCAATGCTAAGAGGAAATAAGCAGCCATTTATTTGTTCAATGATCCTTGAGTCCCAAAGTTACAAGAAAAAAGAACAGAGAACAATAAAAAGTACTGTAAGGTCTTTAACAAGAATTAAAGGAAATTCTAGGGCTGCAATTACCTGTTGAGTTTATGAAACCATATTGGGAAAACTGGTTATGTTTGATGGTGTAAGGAGAGCCTATTTATTTAAGGAAAATGGTTTTTAAGAGGTAATACAGGGTGTTCATGAGTTATGGCCACAATTGACCCCAGAACTTATATTGCTAAGTGAGACATTTGTTAAGTGGATTGTGTCTCATTTTACAACTTTTCTTGCCACATTTGTTAAGTGAATCACTGCAGTTGTTAAATTAGTAACCCCGTTGTTAAATGAATTATGGCTTCTGCCTTGACTGTGCCTGTCAGGTCCCAAAAGATGCTCACGTGACCCCAGGACATAAATTGATTTTCAAAGCTGTTGTAACTTTGAACGGTCACTAAACAAACTGTTGTAAGTTGAAGACTTACAACAGCAGTGCTGGAAATAGCCATTGTCTTTAATTAGCCAGAAGAGAAACATTGATGAGATTAAATCCCATCACCCAGTAACTTTGTTTCAGTTTCCGTAGAGCAGAGGTCTTCAAACTTGGCAGCTTTAAGACTTGGGGCTTCAACTCCCAGAATTCTCCAGCCAGCATAGTATAGTTGCATGGCATAGCTGGCTGGAGAGTTCTGGGAGTTGAAGTCCACAAGTCTTAAAGCCGCCACGTCTGAAAAGTTTTGCCATATAGTATCAGGTCTGCATTAGTCAACTGCAGGGGCTTGGTCTTGGCTGCTCTAGTCATTTCATTCTGCTGTCGTCAATAGTATGTGTG
>JANHFP010001728.1:0-15436 GCA_032468135.1 Calamaria suluensis | reverse complement strand
AAAAAAAACAAGAAAAAAACCCGTAACTTTTAAAAATTGCCCAGGCCTCCTGTCAGCCTGGGCAGCATATTCGGCAGCGCAACACCGTCAACGGAGGGGTAGCCACGCGTGCACCAGTCCATCCACCCCCCTCCCCTCCCATCGATGGTGTCGCACCACCGAAAACCCTACCTTCCTGCTTTCTGCTGCTGGGGAGGAGAGCAGGTGGGCGTGGCCTCCTCCTTGGCTGCTCTGAGCAAGCAGGACTTTTCAAAGATGGCGCGTGACGCGGGACTTTTGGCCAAAAAGCGGGTCTGTCCCGCAAAAAGTGGGACGGATGGTCACCTTACCCATATATACTTTTACAAAGTATAAGGCCTTAAAAAGAAAGAAGGGTGGTCGGAAACAGAATAATCAAATTAAATTTAGATAATACTGCTTCCTTGCCTCTACAAAAACCTCTCAGCATTTTGCACATTAAGAGTTAAGAGGTTAAGCAAATTTGAAATCAGTGTAAGAATACCCAGCTCAAAACAATACAGAGGCATCTTAAATATCATGAATTAGCTAACTTCAGCTCCAGAATTGAGAAAGGAATGTTGGTCAAGTAAAGATAGAATGGGTAAGTTTACTCATATCTCTACACATGTGTAAAGCATCAGCAAAATACAGATTTATCTTCTAAGTATCCTTTTCCAAACGATAAAACATTGTACAAAATCCAAGACAAAACAAGGAGGAAGCTGCCATTTCCTGTCCCATTATTTGTCATGTTCTACACAGGCTTGCAGTTAACTCTCTAAAGCAGTAGTGCTTTTCAAACTTAGCAACCTTCAGATGTGGGGAGTTCAACTCCCAGAAAGTTGGCTGGGGAATTCTGGGAAATCCTCACATCTTAAAGTTGCTAAGGTTTCTAAACACTGCTCTAACAAGTACAAAAGAGATTGGCCTTCACCTACTCTCTGATCTTGTTTGGATGCCAAGGATTCTTTTCTTCTGAGCAGAAAGGGTACCAATATCAATCATTTTCAAGTCCTTCCCCAGGCTTGACAAAGCTATCAATAAAGTATCTCCTGCTAACACTTCCTAAAGCAACCAATTCCCCAAAGAACACTCCAGCAAGCATTGGTGGGCATGGTTGTCTAAATTTCTCACAAAGTCCTAAAATTCTGCTCTACATTTGTAGCAAAGCCTTTGATTGGGATTGACATGACTCTAACTAAATGAATGGCTATAAATCAAGGACAACCTGTATTTGCCACAGGTTCCATAATATTCAAGAAATCACATTAGCAGTGATACGTGAACCCAGTCTGAGCCCAACAAAAACATAGTTTCAACATTTAAAAATGAAGATACAATAATATGGGAAAATAAATGCAGATACTATAAGGAGTGAATTACTTAGTGATCCCGAAAACAGCAGTGTTAAAGTTACCTGAGTTAAACTGGTTATCCACAGAGGGATCCATGGCAATAATGTTAGATACTAAGAGTCAACTATTTCATTTCAAAGAAGTATCTTTAAGCGGTTGATAAAATTGTCACATTTACGTGCAATGATCTCCTAAGCATTGCTCTAAAAAACATACTCCTCCATGTGAAGAGCATAACTGGTGCAAAATAGTAATGGTACTTCATATCTTCCCTCTCTTTTTATAAGGAATGGAATTGGAAAGAGGAAATAAATCGGAGCACTTGATTAAGGAGACCATAAGAGGCAGACATACCATTAAGTCTCTCTTCTGAAGCCATATAGTTATACATTAGGCATCAAACATGAAGGACAAATTGCTCTCAGATACAATGTGTCAATTCATTAAAAACAATATTTAAAGCATAATGTGTTTTTTAAAAAAGAAACACCCATCCTTTATACTATCCATTTCTTTCATTGTTCAGAAGCTATTAGAACCCTAGATACAAAGAAAGGATGCCAGTTATAAACCTTTTTGAACAAGAATTGTTCCATTATTTCCCTGTATCTCTCAGATAAAATAGTTCACTAAAAATCAGAATCTTCTAAAAATTAACGGAATGTTGCAATCAAAGTGTAACTAGGCTCAATTTTTCATTTGTTTCTTCTCAAAATTATTAGCACACTATTCTTAGTAAGTGGACAAGGATAAACTGGGGTTGTGGCCATTTGGCAACAGTTTAGGGCAGTTTACATTAAAATTTACCATAGATTCAATGCTTTAATATAAACATTAAACATTTTAACTTTATAAACACATTAAAACTATTTAAATGAGTAAAAATTAAAGTCAAACTATTATTCGAAGGCTTCTAAAAGTCTACAGACATTATTCTATTTACAAACTTTTGAGTTATGAATTTTTATCACCAACAAGAACAAATCTGCCTGCAATGCCAACAGAGATGATCCCAGAAGTCAGAGGTGCACTATAAACTAACTTTTTGTCACCTCCTGACTTTCGCTTGCTTATTGTTCTATTTAGTTGTTTAGTGACTGGGTTTGGTGTGTAGGGCAGCAACAGTGAATAACTCGAATTCAGCACAAGAGTGATTTTAATGTTTGTTTGGACTTACGGACAAAACGAACTTACGAACAGCATCTTGGAACATAACCTGTTCATAAGTAGAGGAACATCTGTAATCCCTGAAAATGGTTAGGAGTGAATCCCACAAGAATGAAGCAGTGCAAAAGCAATTTAATCAGGAAGTGTATTTTCAGAGTAATTGGTATTATTTTGGCTAGGCTATCGTAATTCTGGACACCCTGTTTTCTCCCATTTTCTTGCAGCCTACAGACATTTGGTCTCCTAATTAGTATGAGAACAATGTCCAAAGTCACATATTATGGTTAATGTAGAGTGGCTTGACTTAACCTAGCATGAAATATGAGTCCTCTTGTTATGCTAACTACTCCACTAGTTGTTAAGTAAGCACTAGATAAGCAGAGTTAGATAAGCACATTTCCATTTAGATGTGTCCAAACCTAGATTTTTATCAAAAAGATTTGATAAAGCTACCCCAACTATAAATAAAGGGAGCTGATCCAGAGCTGCTTAGAATGGAATCGTGTGTTAACTCCACTGGTCTAATGTGAGGGCAGAGAGAATTAAGATCACTTTATTTACACCTTGTGGTCCTCCATGCTCTCAAAACCATTTTTTTTAATTTGGATAAGTCTCCAGAATTGTGTATGAGGAGTGTTACTTCATGACAGGGATCATGAAAAGGTAATTTTAAAAAATCAGTTGCCTTTCTCTAGAAGGAAAGTTCCAGTGGATGTTGATTTCCTCCACATTTCCCAGCAGATATATTTGTATACGTTTGTTTGGTGTGCAAAATAACCATTTAGCAATTACACTGGCATATTATCTAAGCCAATGAAATTATTTTATCATGTGCATCTCAAAAGTTTAAATATATTATAGAGAAGAGGAATAGTCTCCTTGTGTCAATGGTACAATGGCAAGTGTGCTTTACTACCTTGAATTTTTTACACATGCACACTACAAGAAAATTTACAACAGTACAACTAGTACATATCAAATGCATTCATATTTCACAATTAGAATGAACTTAATTGTATATGAACTATCTTCACAGAAATATATGGAGAGATTAGCATGTTTTACAGCTAATGGAATTAAAATCAATTTGAGAAAAACAAATAGAACCAGGTTTTGGATGACCCAAAACATCTTATCAGTCTTCCTTAACCTTTTGGCCTGCAGACATGCTGGACTACAACTCACATCATTCCCAGCAAGAATACTCATGTTGGCTGATGGTGCTGTACACAACAGAACAAGGAATCCCTCTTGTTTTAATATCTAATGATATTCTGCATATAATGTATATTATGTTTTTTCTGTATTTAATGAGACACTTTGTCTCTGTTCATACAGGAAACGAAATGTTGTGTTATATAGGTAGAGGTTCTGACACCCAATATTTGGACAGAATCTTTTTGCCATCCTCTCAGTGAAACAAATACAGTTAATATATAATTCAAAATAATTACCAATAACATGTCTTTATTACACTTTTCTGGCTTTTTATTTGAGAAGTTTTACATGTACATTAAGTTTAAAATAAAAACCAAAGACAAGGGAAAATCCATTAAGGTATGTATATATCATGTACAATTTTAAACAATATGAAAAATACAACATTGTATCATAAAACAGCTATCTTCAAGTTTAAAAATAACTTACAGTAGGTCTCTCCTTTTTTACATTTATACAGAAAAGCAATAGAAAGGCATTTCCATTTGGCTGAAAAACTAAAAAAATCATAAAACCAACTCCATCAAAACACCTTTTCTGGTAAGTGCTTAACCACCCTCCTAGAGAGAAGTGACTTTCAGATATATTTAGTGCAAATGTCTTTAAAAAGCCACTGCTAACAAGCCAATCATTCATTCTGTGCCTTTCTAGGCCCAAAATCTTTCACAACATTAATAAAAGTTTGCTTTGAGACATTCTCCATCATGTGATGCCTCAAATCAATGTAATGCTATTAAAGGGCAGGACATGGCTAAATCTACATCTTGAAATCTGAACAGAAAAATAATTATCTTAAAATATAAAAAGTAACATGCTAATAGGCAGATCACTGTATCAGTGACATACAAATCTTTTTCTGGACCTATGCTGTATCTGCTCTTATTTTTATTATTTCATACAACATATGAGTCATGTTCTACAATCATTACCTGCTCAATTTTGTAATTCTGGCCCAAATCCAGAACTCTCTTGAAGTCAGCATATTTTTATTACAAATCAGCTTAGCCCTGCTGATCAAATATAATTAGCTTGTCACTAATACTATTATGCAGTCATAAGTGTGTGTCTATCTCATTAAAATGTAGCCAGCAATTCAGCATCAATCAGAGCAGTTCATTTGATTAACAATGGCTTAACATCCCAACTTTTTCCAAATCTGCCCTGAACAAGTATCATGAACCAATTGTGATTCAGATGGAAAAAATTCATTTTAGGATGAAACAATGACATTTCATAATTGGATATATTCCTCAATCCCACCCCCCTCAATGCATTTTTCATTCATTAGAAACTGTTTGGTATTAAGCCCTTACTTTTCCAACCGTAATCTACCGCTGCTTCCACCAAGCTACTTAAAAAGAGATTCTGCAAATTATTTAGGAGTGCCATGCAACCATTTTTGCCGTCTTAGACAGAAATAACTGATGAAACAACTGCCCTCCTGAATATACTGCATAACCCATATGCAAATTACTCTATATTCAGCAGATATAGATAGGGGAAGGAAATAGGAAATTTTCTTTTAAACAAAACCCCTACTTTTAATTTTGTATTTCATTAGATCTAATGACATAGATAATAACTACACTAGCTTCAAAAGTTCATTTATTCCAGCACCAAGAGCAATGATTAAGAAGGCTCATTCACCCAAAATGGAAACAATTAGAGAGGATTTAGAGTTTTTAAGGAAAGCTTTAATCCCTCCAAAAATGGTACCAAAAATTTTAGCCAATCCTCAAATGAGGTAATGAGGGACTACATTCTTCACCCTGGCTTAACATGTTACATAAACCAAATCAATGTTGGTTTCTTGAACAAATTATTATTTAAAAGAATCACAGTTCAATATGATGTATAAGCCCAGCTAAATCTTGTCTAATGACTTTGACTTTGCCTCAATGCCTTCATTTTTTATTACTGCTGGCTGCGAGGCATGGCCAACAAGGCAATTTCAGCTAAGAACTATTCTACATTATTTAAGAGAACACTATTTTAGCAGTTTCTTCTCCAACTGCAGAGAGAAATATGTAGTATTTCTATGTATATATCCCAGAAACTCCAAGATTGCATTCTGAATGTACTTTTTGTTAAATCACTAAGTTCTTCTGTAAACAGACACCAAGAGCCTGCAATTGTCTTCATATCCTTTAAAAAATGATAGCCAAATCTATCAATATTCTTTGTTATTTAAATACTATGAAACTACTCTACAAAATAAATAAATCACTTTTCCTTAAAATGTATATGTTAATACTTTCAATTCTCTTACCCCAATTTGCCCCCACAAGGTGTTCAGCTTTTTTTTCCTTTGTTTAATTTGGGTAACTTTTTCAAGGTAGTATATACAAATACAATAAAATACTGTCTGTAAATGCTATTAAATATACTATATACCCTTACATACAAAGCAACATCATAAAAGTAATTTTAGGAGTAGAGAATAATTAAGTAACAGAGTTTCCATTAGTTTAATCTTGCTTTTAACCAGCCAATAGAAATAAGAACTTATTCAAGTATACTACATTAGAAATATCAAGACATGACATTTTTCCTTAAATCAAACTCTGTAATTATTATAAGTCTAATAATCATTTTCATTGCCTGCAATATAGTATATAAAATTCAAAGTTTATTTCTGTGAGCCAAACAGCACCTTTAGTAGTAATGCAGACTAAACACTAATATTTGTCTGCTGATAAATATTAAGCCATTGAATTTATTTTTTTCATTTTTCAATAATGATAACTTTTAAATAAATCAGTAGTCAGGTAAGAATCAGAAAGGAATGTTCATGTAAGTACATCATCCATGGAAGTCAATGTTTTTAATCCATTATATAAAGTATAAAAACTTTACCAATCAGGAATTAAGACAATAGTTCAAGGATTGAAGGAGGGAATATAGTTTCTTTTTTGTCTCTGGAGGTCATGTCATCCCCCAGAAGTATTGCACAATAGTGAATACATCTATCTGAGACACACGGTCTTTTATTACAGCATAATGCAAAGTTAAATTATAATTGTCTTCAGAGCAATCAAATTAATATTCCATTGCATTCCAAAGCTCAGTTGCATTTATCTTGGATGTTTGCAAAGCTGGCATTTGAGTGGATTCGCTTACCTAGAAAGAAAAGCATAAAATCACACAAAAACAGTTCATAGCATATTCATACAAGAAATCTAAGTCCCCAGCAACAGAATTTGTATGGAGAAGCATCTGGAACAAGTCATAGTGACAGTATATTACCAATTAAATTTGCATCATTTATACAACAGCATTGAGAGACCTCATACTTTCCCACAGTGAATATCAAAAATAGTGATTATGCAAAAAAAATCCCAAATTATAGTTACAAATCAATCAGAAAAATGTTGGTTTAAATAGTTTTAGAGTTAGACAGAGAATTAGTCTGGCCAACCAGTGCAAAGAGGTTCAAAGCTGATGAGCTATTGAGAAGACCTTTCTTCATTTTCACATGACAAGCAAGAGAGAAGGGGTTTTGCAACAGAAGTTAAGATTTAGACAAGTTCAAAGGGAGGAAAGTATTCTTTTAATGCAATAGACCTCAAGTCATGCAAGATTTCATAAATCAAGGCTATCAAACTTAATGTGCCAGAAATAGATCAAAAGCTGACATTAACAAGGCTATTACATGCTATCTATTACAGTTTCTGGTTAATGATGTGGCCAATGTTATGAACTACCTAAAGGTCTCCCAATAAGCAGTAATATATAGAATGCTCCAAACTCCAAACAGAATACAACAGAATACAAAGGCCTATGTCACTGTGGTCTGATCTAATTTTGAGGAGCAAAGGTACCTTTAGCCACAATTTAGACTGAGTTGAACCAGAATTTGTAACCACAAAATTACAAATCTGAAAATGAGATAATTGCTGTCCATGCTCAAATGAAAACTGAATCCTTTTTTTTTCAGATGTCAAGGTGGACTGCTATTTTAATTGGGCAACATGTTTAGTTGTTCATTTTTTATCAACTGTTGAATTATTCTGAATACCAAAACAGCCAACATATATAGTCGAATTGTATGAGATGAGAGTTATTCCTATATACAGTAACTTGACCATATTATGAAGTACCATACATTTATTTAAATCATGGCACCCAAATAGTTTTATAAATAAATAGATTAGAATACTGAATATGATATTGCTAATCACAGATGTTCAACAATATGCTAAGTGTACTATTCAGAAAGCATTAACTGTAGATAGTAAGCTGTCTATCCTTACTACCTTAAAAAAAAGATAGGAGAAAAATCAGTCAATTGTCTGATTCATTCCATCTGAATTGTTGCTGTAGTAGCCCTTTGATTTAGAAGTTAAAACTTGTTTAGTCACTCAAAGTGTGCAGCAGTGGGACAGAATCAAATGATGCATTATTGACTTCCAAACCAGATTATTCTAATCAGATTGTGAACATGGTCCCAAATTCCAAAGCACCCAACACTGGGTACTATACCATTTAGGTGCAAATTCCACTTTCAGTATTGTAATTTTTTTTAAAAAAAATCAATCCAAATAGAAACCATAAAGATCGGGATGCCTTACGGACCGTCACCCATACCCTGGTTACCTCCCGCCTGGACTACTGTAATGTACATGGGGCTCCCTGTGAGGAGCACCAGGAGACTTCAGCTGGTGCAGAATGCGGCCGCGCGGGTGGTTACAGGGGCATCGCGGTTTGCCTGTGTGAACCCTCTCCTGCGTGAGCTGCATTGGCTGCCGGTGATTTTCCAGGTTTGCTTTAAGGTTCCGGTTATGACCTTTAAAGCGACCCACGGCATTGGACCGGGGTACCTACAAGACCGCGTTCTGCCAGGGGTCTCCCACCGACCAGTGCGCTCTCACAGGGAAGGGCTGATGAGGGACCCAATGGCCTCCATGTGCTGTTTGGTGACCCCAAGGAGTAGGGCCTTCTCTGTGGGGGCGCCAACCCTCTGGAACGAACTGCCTCAAATGCTGTGGATGCTCCCTGACCTAAGGTCATTTCGTCGGGAGCTGAAGACCTGGCTCTGCCAGCAGGCTGGCCTGGGGTGACCATGGTGGGGGGTTAAATTCGATTTAATTTTAAAGATTTTAAAGTTTTTAAATTTTAAATTTTGGAAATTGTGGTTTTCTGTTGTGAACCGCCCCGAGTCTGCGGAGATGGGGCGGTATAGAAATCAGACAAATAAATAAATAAATAAATCTTAGCAACCATGGCTGTTGGTTAGTTTGAGGTTTTCCTTTCTCTTCCTTTTATTTTTACGTCTTCCCATTTTGTCATTGGCATGCTATGATGTGTCACATGTTGCATTTATTGTGTTTCATTGTGTAAATTCAATTCCTTCTCAATGTAACTGAGCAGGACAAGTATGTAATGGGTTATGAATTTGAGAATAGGTAAAAGGTAATATGTTTACATGGAACCGACTCAAGGAAAGATTGTCAACTCAAAATGTGAGGGATTCATTGGCCAGCAGGTATTTGGATGTTTAGAATTTGTTGCTATAGTTAAAAAAAATAAAGTCTGTTGAATGAGGTATTGTCTGATTTCATTGTTTATGCATATTTCCAATTCTTTCTTACCCAAGAAATTAAACCCAATTTTATCACCATCCACATTAACATGCAATAACAAATACACAATGATATGGATTTAAGAAAATATTATACTAAGAACACAAAGGAGAATGTCTCCTTCCATCTTCCTCCTCCTACCTGAAATTGCAACTCTTCCAATATGTGGTGATCTCATAGGATTTTGGAACTTTATTATACAAGACTCTAAAGGCCGGTGTAATTATACACATACAGGGAGATGTAGGCATGCATAAAATATATGCCCTTCTTTACCCCCCCCCTCCCCATAAGTCCAACTGGTCTATCATGAGGATACAAAGATGTGAAATGAGTTACAGGCATATTGGACTGAACTTGCTTACAGAGTTTCTGATCAGCAAAAGTTCTTGTTTTTGCACCTCTGCCAGTGAGTGGAATTGATTGGGGTTAACAGATCTTGAAGCTTAAGCAGCCTCTGAGGATTGACAGTTTTAACTTCTTTCAGTATATACTTCTTTCAGTACATACTTATTTCCAGCAATTCAATTCTGTAAGGTGATATAAAAATCAGTATTAGTAACATAATTGAACTGTGGAAAGGAAAATTGGAATATCCAATTTTGGAAAATCAAAGGGTTTAAATGGTTAAAAATGTGAACGATAGTTCATATGATTTAAAATGGCATTAATTCATCAGAAAATATTATTTAGTTCTCAATTGTTTCTTTTGAATAATGTTTAAAAACAGGATAGATTATGTTATGTTAATAATATACATCATTTCAATATTTTTTTAACTTACATGATTTGGTTTTGTTCTATCATAGATTTCCTTTGGCTTCAAATTTCCATCTATGGCAATATAATTTTGGGAAGAAATATAATTAAAATCTATATATGAGATTTAAATATAAATCAAAACATGGACTTTGTCTTACAAGGTGCTTCATTGCCATCTGTACAGAGCCTAAGATGTAGCCACAAGGATATTTTATGAATCTTTTTTCTATTGATTTTTTGGGGTGGTTTTTAGTTTTTCTTAGTCACATTTATTTAGGATTTTTTTTTCAATTTACTGTATAATCCCAATTTAGCCCCTCTTTTTTTTTTGTTAATGTAGATTTTTAAAATTTCATAATTTTTACAAAAGAAAAGTTAGAGAATCGTTTTCAGATCTTTCCATTGAATTTCACCATGTTTTCTAGCTCTGTTGTGCAAAGAAAGTCTACAAGATGGTAGACCTTAAAACTGCACCAGGAAGTTGCCCTGCATTTCAGAAATCTGCCGTTGAGTTGTAAATTTGAGCAAAGAAGAAAACGCAATGAGCCAAACTCGGATGAGAATGGGGGTTTCCCAGCACTTCAGTGTGACAGGTAGCCCCTGATGTGAAACCAAAATAATTTTCTAAAAACACCTTTCAGATATTAGCTCTTCAAGAAGGAGGCATGATGTATATCATAATAATCTGATAAATCCTTAAGTTTACAAATATATGCATATACATTCCCAAATTGCATTTTAGAAATTATTTGCATGGTTTTGGTCAGTTATTCTCACACTGCTTTTTATTTTCAACATTTGATTAATAGTTTTCCCTTTTTTAAAAAATGAGTGAATATGATAACTTACTATATCAATTTGAAAGGGGAAGCTATCATTTATCACAAACAATCTGCCTTTAAAATAGAATGGCTTTCTTAGGCTTGTTATGAGCAAATAACAACTTTAAAATAATTATTGGCTAAACTCCAAAACCAGTATTAAAACATTCCAGTTTTGAAACAGCTTTAAAACAAAAACTGGAATAAATATTAAAGGAGACACAGTTGCTTATGAGCCAAAAAAGCCCATCTACACAAAAATACCTTTGCTTTTATCTGTAATACATCAGCAGCAATATAATTTTTACCAATAATTCCCTTGATAGCAAGTGCTCAATCTTTGCCTATATGGGTAGGGCAGGTAGAGAACCAGGTGTTTAGATAGTGTTTAGAACAAGTAGGATAATGATTGTAGCTGTTGAAATCTTGCGTGTTAACCAGCTTTTTAAAAGGCAGAGAACTTTTGCCTGGTTTATTGGTAACCCACTGCCACTCACAACTTTGATCTGGCCCAGCTTTCCATTCGCGCATCAGATGAGTGGCCCACGCTGGACAGATCCTTGTGTTTGCTCTCTCCCCTTTTCTTCTGCCTTGCTGCAATCAGCTCCCCAGTGGTTTCATTTATCAGAAGCTGAAATCCTTGTTTTCTTAGTTGCTTGTTCTAGTAGTTCTATCAGCATTAACCCCTGACCTAGGAATGTAGCTCTTCCCTCCTCTTCCCACAATTATGTTTACTGAGCATTTTTTTCCCTTTAGCAGAGAGATTACTTGTAAATCGTATATACCAAAGGTCCATTCACTCTGCAACTGAGCTGACACCTATAGGGGCCATTAGAACCTTCTTCTGGGAAAACTTATTTAGTAAAGGCTGAACAAGTCAAGTTCGTATCTGCAATTGGCGTGACTGAAATTCTGGTAAATCATAAGGAGTCACTTAGGAGTCCTATCTGCGTGGATAAACAGAGAGAAGACTAACAGATTATTTTGTATGCACTAGAAACAAATGGCTGATTTTATATTCCTCAAAAACAAATGTCTAGATAGAAAGGAATTGGAAAAATGTTATTGAAAGTACATATTGAATGGACTGGAGGGGCAGAGTATTTTTCTTCTTCTTTCTCCTTCTAGCACTTTTATCTTTTCTGCTGATTTGTTTTTGTTTATCCTTTAATCATGCAAAAAATTTCAATAATACCATAAAATCTAAAGCACATGGATGTTACTACTATAAACATGACATAAAAAGATGCCTGGCAAATCTAGACATTAAAATGCAGAAAGAGCCCAGTAGTCACAATGTATGTCTTGCCAAGGGCATAGTTTATGGCTGAATCATCAGAAATTCTGAATGAATACAAATTGATGCCTTTGAATTGGGAGAATTCTGAAGAAATTGCTAATACTTCAGAACATAAAAAGAAAAGACACTCAATTCCAGATCAAGTATAACCAAATTAGTCATTGGAAAATCTACCATAATAAGGAAGCTAAGCTAGGAAAAATGTAAGACTATTCAAAAAGAGACTGACAAAAGAGACGGTGCTTACAACCTTGATGACCAAGGTTTGGTGGCCAATAAATTGAAATAAATACGTAATTCAGTGAGCTTATAAGAATTCAAAGAAGCAATTCCTGATAAACAGTCCAAGCAAAAAGAGGTTAATGAGTCACAAAGAGCCAAAAGCAACAGCAAAGGATAAGACAATTTATGCGCACAAGTAATTGTGATGAAAACAATAGCAAAATACTTTTTAAAATGATTTTATTTATATTTGATCCAACTTTCATCAAACAGTGTTTGATCTAGATACAACATTTCATCAATCTTAATATTCATCTTTGTTGTAACATTCATCACAGTAATAATAATAGTACACTCATATAATATTATAATCACAATCATATTTAACACCCTCTTCTTTAGCAATTTTCCTCATTAGGATTCCCTCTTTGGATTTCTCTTCCTTTTTAAGTTCTGTCTTTCTTATCTAACCATCAGACCCCTTTATGACTAAGTTTATCCCATTTCAAAAAGTAAAAAGAATATATATAAAAAGCAGCAGGAGAGGGGAGAGATATGAAAAAAGAAACCATCTAAAGTACCATCCTCATCCCTTTATCATTTCTTATCCGCTTCAACATTATTATTCAAAATACTTTAATGCCATTGTGGAAAATTGTTTAGGATAATGATAATCCAATTCAACCATTGGTGTCCAGAAGTTTGATATGCCTTTATATAAATTATATATAAAACATAATGAGCTTTGAACGAAGCCTACATCAGTTGTGTGAACTAATCCGAAAACATTTATATCTCTCAACATTCATACTATTCACGATTCTTAACAGTCCACATTATAACAATTTTCATCATTGGTTCATCTTTCTATGAAATAATCTTATTGTAGTTAACACAACAAAAATAGACATCCTCTGATATTAAAAAGTGTGAAGATTCATAGGAAATGGTGTTAGAAATAGATAGAAAATGTTATTTATGATAAAGGTGAAAGTAGAGTAGAAGATTGATATAACGATTGCAATCAAATGAAGAAATATAGCTAGTTTTTTAAGGTATATGTGATTTATGTAATGTATGTTATTGTTCGTTGTCTCTTTTTATTTGTTGTTTTGTTGTAGTTTAGTTGTATTATATATGTATATAATTTTTGTTGATTTCTTTTTTTTCTGTAAAAGCTCAATAAAGATTATTTTTAAAAAAAGAAAGAAAATGGTGTTGCAGATACTCATTTGATAGTATCTTGAAGATAAATGATAACTATCTATGGTGGAGAATAGGGCTATAAATTAATCAGCAAATGTGCTGGCAGCTCCAAAATATACTGGAATATATCCAAGTTCTATTATAATTGGAACTTTTACAGCAGCAGCCCTTGGTTTGGAAAACAGAGTTATGGTACAATATACTGCAGTTTGGAAAAACAGGTGTCTGATGAGTTACAGAGTAGTTACAAAGAATCCAATCATTAATCAAAAATGGATGATGAATGGGAAAAGCAGTGAACTTTTCTTTTATTAATTGGCTGGAACTTAACTCTGTGGAATGATTAAAATATTTTATAATATGACCAGGGCAAAGATGCAAAGTACAAGCATTCATTTACATTAAACAGGTAAATTTCCTTATTTTTTAAAATGTGTACTCACGTTCATTTGTTGACATTCAACTACCCTCTCATTTTTACCATCAGGATGATCAAACAATAGCAAAACTCTGTTCTTTTTTTAAGGGCTCAAGTATCTGATTACAAATTAATATAGTCGTTCCAGATTAATATTTGGTATGATTGTGTATTGACATGCGGTCTTCTTTGCCCTTAAGGAAATGCCTGAATAGTTAAAGCTCTGAAGCTCCCTCTAGTGATAGTTAATAGATTAGACAAGAGATGTAGTAACTCGACCCCTCTTTAGAGGTTGATCATGTACACCAGAGGTCCCCAAACTTGGCAACTTTAAGACTTGTGGACTTCAACTTCAGCTCTGCTGACTGGAGAATTCTGGGAGTTGAAGTCCACAAGTCTTAAAGCTGCCAAGCATGGGAACCTCTGATGTACACAGAAACATAGAATCATAGAGCTGGAAGTCACCTTGGAGGTCTTCTAGTCCAAAACCCTGTCTAAGGCAGGAGACCTCACAACTCCTGGACAAAGGAATGTCCATCTTTTTCCTTTAAAACCTTCTGTGATGGAGCACCCACAACTACGGGAAGCTAGCTTTTTCACTGATTAATTGTTCCCAGTGTCAGGGAATTTCTCCTTAGTTGGAATTTGGATGGATTTCTCTTTAGAAGAGAGCTTCCTTCCTCCCATCACTTATTCTCCTACCCTCAGGTGCTTTAGAGAATAAGTAAATTTCTTCTTCTCTTCTCTTGCCTCTCAAGTACTGGATGACAGCTGTCACATCACCCCAATCCTTCTCTTTATTAGGTTAGGCATGCCTAGTTCCCTTAACCATTCAATGCTCATTTTTAGCAGCTATTATTAAATCAAATATAGAATGCTTCCCAGATGAAGTGCTAGGTGTTATACAATTTGTCATTTATGTCCTTTCTTGGAACTGTAAAAATGAGTATACATTAAGTGTAGTTCTTTCCTTTTTTAATAAACAGTTTTATTGATTTTCTTGGGGTAGGAAAATGGTAAATGGTACAAGGAAGGTTTTAAATCAATTTTCATACAACAACTTGTTTTCTGGGATTATATGGTCTAATACATAGAATAGATATATTTAAATTTTATTTCACATTACATTTTTAAAGTTCTATTGATTGACAGCAGGTTTAATCCTATTCCTGCGCAGAAAAGTATATATTACAATATTTAATTTCCAGTTTTCTGATTACCTCTTTAACATCTTACATAGCACACTTCTATAGGTTATTGTTTATCTTGACATCTCAGACTTCTTGGCGACAGCCCTCCTGCATCTTCAGGTACAGGCTGTTGAGTTTCCTCTCTTTCTCTCTCACTTAATTTACCTTCCTCCCCATTCCTCCCAGTCCCCATGT
>JANHFP010001727.1:153039-164501 GCA_032468135.1 Calamaria suluensis | reverse complement strand
TTTTAATTCGATCAGCCTTTCCAATAATATTTGATTTTAAATTTTAAATTTAATAATGTATTGTTAATGTATTGTTTTTGTTTTAAATTGGCTGTAAACCACCCCGAGTCTACGGAGAGGGGCGGTATATAAATTTAATAATAAATAAATAAATAAAAAAGTGGGCAGGAACTTCTTTCAATACATCTAATTCTTATGTCTTATATTTCTTATGTCTAATTCTATCTCAATTTGATGAGTTTTAATTTACCTTGCTGTTGGATTTTCTAATTGTGAAAACTTTATTATTCTTCCATGGCTAATGACTATATAAATTCTGTCTCCCTTTGATACAAGATGAACACAACTCTAGATTTCAGGATATGACAACAATATGGTCTAACTATTAAATTGTTTAAGCTACTTCAGTGCTGAACTATGATTCACTAGTGTGACTGCCATAAAACAAGCACCTAAATATGAGACATTTCTCTCAAAATATTATTGGTTGCATCAGGGGTTGGATTAGATAGGGTGGGTTCTACTTACCTTTAGTACCAGTTCTGTCATTGCACGATCAGCACACGTGTGCACCATCTGTGCCAGTGGTGGGTTCCTACAGGTTCGCACCGGTTCGCGCGATCCAGTAGTAATGACTGGATGATGTCAGGGGAACTGGTTCCTCCCCCAAACATCTGCGAGATTTTTTTCCCCATTTTTTTTCTTCCCTAGTGCTCCGTGGTGTCTCCCCAAGCCGCCCAGACCAGCAGGAGCTTCAGGAGCCGCCACGGAACACCGGGTCTCTTTCCTGGTGCTCTGTGGTGGGTCCCCAAGGCGCTTATCCCGGTGCTCTGGGGCTTTTCCCGGCGCTCTGGGAGAAGCTCCACTGCTCCAGGGCGGGGGCTGGAGCTGTGGCCGGTCTCTGCACCTCCAGAGCGCCGGGAGAAGCTCCACTGCTCTGGGGCGGAGGTTTCCCGGTGGTCCACTGTTGCTCCCCAAGCCGCCCGGGCAACCCACACTGCTTCTAGCCCACCCGTTTCTCTCCCTCTCTGCTGTCCCATCACCCCTGCAGCTGAGCTGCCTGCTGGGGCTTCTAGCCCACCCGTTTCTCCCCTTCCCTGCTGTCCCATCAGCCCTGAAGCCGAGCTGCCTACTGGGGCTTCTAGCCCACCCGTTTCTCCCTCCCCCTCTCATTTTGGGTGCTGCAGGGTGGCAGCAGAGGGAGAGAGAAAAAAAATGAAAGAGAAAGTAAGGAAGGAACTAAGGAAGGAAGCATGGAAGGAAAGGAAGGAAGAGGGAAGGAAGGGAGGGAGGGAGGGAGGAAGGAAGGAAGGAAGGAAGGAAGGAAGGAAGGAAGGAAGGAGAAAGGAAGGAAAAGACAAGAAAGCAAGGAATGAAAGAAGGGACAAGAAAGAAAAAAGAAAGAAAAGAGAAAGAAAAAGAAGGAAGGGAGAGACCAGATAGAAAGAAAAACAGAAAGAAAAAGAAACAAGGAAAGCGAGAGAAGAAAGTCACCATGAAGAACTGGTAGTAAAAAAATTAGAACCCACCACTGGTCTGTGCACTCTGCACATGCACAGTAGAGCATGCACAGCAGCATGCAACTCGCATGTGCTCCCTGCACATGTTCAGAACCATTTAGGAGTGGCAAGGCGCGAAAACCAGTCGATTCAGCTGCCAAAAAACTGGAGAATAAAGGTACTAAATCAAGCCAAAGTGGGTGGGAAGGCCCAGCTCCCGGAAGGTGAACTGGTTCGCTGATGTCATCGCTATCAGATTGCGTGAACCAGTCAGAACCCACTACTGGGTTGCATTGAAGAGTTCGAAGCAACCCTTCTATTCATAAGCGTGAAAGGACCAATGAGCTGATGTACTGTAGCTAATACAGCAAATGTTGACAAAAATGGATATTCACAGTGTTCAAAACTGCAGTTCTTTTCTGAAATGCCCTTTTTTAAATAGTGGAGAGTGTCCTCTTTTCACCAACACTACATACTGTGTGCTAACTTACTGTAATATTGTCTTTTTTCAGATGCCATCTTACAGGGCTTGCATGGAAAGGTTGTCTCTGACAGTAAGGAAGGAGGGGGTGGGAGGATGGCTGAGTATCTGGGGAGAGTGAAAGTGAGATGCTGATAGAGACATCTTGACAGCTGCAATGGGTCATCAATAGATCCATCAGGCCAGTAATTTGCAACAAATTTAACATACATCACTTTAGTCAGGCCATGCTAGATCCATCTTGTCATGGCATCAGAGCAAATAACACTTAAATCTGGCGTCGCTACTGACCTCTGCAACCTTTGAATTGACACCGCTGTTTGAGCCTGGCCTAGCAGAGCAGCAGATGGAAGAGAGATTAGCACAAAGGAGAAAATGGGTCATAACAATAAAGCTTAACCCGAGAAACCATAATTTGGGGATTCCTCCTCTGCAATGGTTGTTTAACACATGCCTTCATGTATTGCTTAACAGCTTTTATTTCTACAAAGTTGCTTTATTCACAGTAGGACCAAGTAGGACAAAGTAAGCATTTCATGAGTCTAGAAATAAACAGGTTGTTATGCTGAATAATGTGTTTGCTTTCAAGTAATCATATTAAGACCGAGTAATTTCATATCCATAACAACTACAACAGTTTGATTTTGAGCTGAAGCGTAATTGCTTTTCTTTTTTCTAAAGGTATGCACCATGATAAATATCATTTTCCAATTTCTAGGTGCACAGAGCAATAACATAACATTTGTTTAAAAACTGGGTTTGTCTATCCATTTTTCTGATTTGCCCTTTTAGGAATGTATTTGCTTAAATTATTTAATCAAAACACAAGATGCCTTCACTGTGGGAGGAACTCTCCAATTGCTTAACAAGTTTGGAACAATTTTGATTATAAAAAAGATGCTGTAAAAATCTAGCACTTATTCATAAGCATTAGAAGCTTTCTTTGAGGCATAATCTGACCTTCAAGGCCATCTATAGAGGCTATGAGTTTTTTTTGAAAAAGTACACAGACCAGTGGTGGGTTGCTACCAGTTCACCCCACATCGAGCGAACTGGTAGCAGTGGTAGCAGGAGGCTCTGCCTATCCACCTAGATGTTTCTGCACACCCACGAGCAAACCAATAGTGAAAGGAATTGAAACCCACTACTGAGACAGACCCATTCAAACTCAATCCAGCACTGATCCTGAAATATAATTTTTTTGCCATTTTGCTATTTTATATAAATTCAGAGGTTTCCTGGTAAAAACTGTTGATGCTTTCAAGCCAGAGACATAGAAATCATGGCACCACTGCATTTAATTTAGCAAAAACAGTACACTCAAACACTCACATACACTCACACACACACAAAAAAAAGGTTAAGTTAGATGCATAGAGATAAAGTTGAAGCAGATGCATGCAGTCACAACAAACACTTTTTAAAACGTCTGCATCTAATATTTCAATTGTTTCTTTTTCCAGCAACACTGAAATAGAATAATATAGTGGTTAAATTATATTACTTCACTTTGTATAAAAAAGATAGTTGGATGCAGAGATGTTTTCTCTCTTTTAAAGTACATACTTTTCACGAGATGATAGTTTTCCCGTCTTCTTTTCTAAATGAAAAAATAAGACAAAGAATAAATCCAGAGTTTTAATGTTTTTCAGTCATATAGGCTAAAAAGGTTTTTACCTTCAGTTACCAAATAGCCCCAAAATCCTTTGAACTAAATTGGAGCTAGGGTGAAACTCTTATTTCTCAAGTGGCCAAAATGTTAAAAAAGAAAATTGAACACATCTACTCAGAAAAAAAAAGTAATTAGAAAAACATGGTGGGTGATTTCCAGCCAGCAACCTTCTCTGTGCTGATGGAATTCATCTTAGCCACCATGCTATTTCAGCAAAGCCAGTAAAGGGAGGCATAGAATATATTGGAATATGTGGTAAACAATAGCACAGTTGTAGGGATACTTCTTCCTCTGCAAAGTCACCAATGAACAATTAAGGCTAGCCTGCAACAAACTAAACCAGATGTTCCCAAACTTGGCAGCTTTAAGATTTGTGGACTTCAACTCCCAGAATTTTCCAGCCAGCAGAAGTCCACATCTTAAAGCTGCCAAGTTTGGCTACCCTCTGAACTAAACTAAAGCATTTGTTTGGATAGAACACTCATAGAGAAAAGAATAGAGAAAAGTGTTCTATGGAAGTGGAGCAAAATGAATGCCTTGAGATCATTTTGAAGGGCATGAGTGGTTGTAAAGAAATGTGCAGACAACCTTGCTGGGAGAGTGGATAAGCTTTACAGGGAAGAAAAATGACAACTCAGTCCTGATAAAGTAGAAAGCTTGAAAATAACCTGCCTCCAGTCTGTTTGGTCTAAGAGAAGGGAGAAAGAAACTTACTTTCAAGAGGCTTTCAAGATTTTGTTATTATACTCTACAAAATGATGTAGCATTCTTGCAATCCTTGAGGTGTCTGATCTGGCTGACAGGGCGACATCATCATTTCATCATAAAGGGCGACATCATCATTTCTGCCCTTCAGAAATAGTAACCTCACCCCTTCTGGTTATCAGACAGTAGACAGTGCATATAAAATCTACTGTATGTTGATACTTAAGAGGGATGTGGTGGCTTAATGGCTAAGATGCTGAGCTTGTCAATCAGAGGGTTGGCAGTTCAGCAGTTTGAATTCTTAGTGCCATGTAACGGGGTAAGGTCCCGTTACTTGTCCCAGCTTCTGCCAACCTAGCAGTCTGAAAGTGCATAAAAATGCAAGTAGAAAAATAGGAACCACCTTTGGTGGGAAGGTAACAGTGTTCTGTGCGTCTTTGGTGTTGAGTCCTGCCGGCCACATGACCACGGAGACATCTTCAGACAGCGCTGGCTCTTCGGCTTTGAAACAGATGAGCACTTCCCCTATAGTCAGGAATGACTATCATATATGTGCAAGAGGAACCTTTACCTTTATGTTGATACTTAGAAGTCCCAATGTGCTGGTAACATCATCCAGGTTCACTTGAGACAGGGACAGGTTCCAAATCCTGTTGCTACCAGTTCACCCATGTGGCATGTGCAGACGCATCTGGGTGGGTGGGTGGACCCTCCTGCCATCGCTACCAGTTTGCCCAATCTGGTGTGAATCGGTAGCAACTCATCACTGACTTGAGCCTACAAACAAACACACATAAAAAGAGATGCATGCATATTATCATACTACAAAACAAAGCATTAGTCATCAGCACCAGGCATGAAGTGGTGGATCGCTACCGGTTCACCCCAGTTCGGGCAAACCAGTAGCAGTGGTAGCTGGAGGCTCTGCCCACCCACCCGAATGTCATCAAATGTGATCTGTGCATGATCAGAAGCTCCTGTGCATGCGCAGACATGGCACGAACCAGTAGCAAAGGTAAGTGAAACCCACCCCTGAGTGGGACCCTCAAAGCAAACCATCTGGTTTCTTAGAAAATAAATATGATGGTATATTTCAGCTTAGAATTTTGGACGTATATTTACTTGCTCACAAAATCAACAAGTGGGTTGTCAAGAGCATCCTGTAACAGGTTAATAATCCATTGCTTCATTGGTAATATCCCCGCCTTTATATGAATGAGAAAATTCTTACAGCAGCCATTTTGAAATGATGTTCAAAGCATTGTCTCAAAATTCAAAATTTTGCCTACAGCTAAATTCCACTGTATTAGTGTACAGTCTATGACCAAATAAAATACTGATTTTTATTCCAAAACACTAAATGACCAGTTCGGGTAAGGAGGAAGAAAAACAAAATTCAATTTCATTTCTTCAGTCTTACTTTTTGATTGAGTTCCCATCCTATCTCTCCTAACACTCCTAATATGTGGTTTGTTTAGTTATACTTAATGGTAATTGTGTTTGTTTACATTATGCCCAGTGTTGACTCTTGGCAATTGTCTTCACAATTTTCCAATTTTTTGAGGAAAAATTTCCAAAGTGATTTTCCATTGCCTGCTTCCTAGGAGTGAGAAAGAATGACTCACATAAATTCACCCACTTGACTTCATTCCTACAGTGGGACTAGAACCCACAGTCTCTGGGTTTCTAGCCTGATGCCTTATCCACTATGCCAAACTGGCACAAAGTAATAAAAATAGTGACATGTATATTAATAGAAATCATATGTAATTCAAATCAAAAATTTTTAATTTTTATGTCCAAATAGTGAAAATATTAGAGATCCACTAAACATTGATGTAAAAGGTAATAAAGAATTATGAGTGTGCTGCAAAGAGTGGTTTATGATAACAGACAAAGCGGACCTTTTACAAACCCCATGTCTCTAATTTTATTGGAGAAAATTAGATACTCAGAATTTTGCATAAGATAAGTGTATTACCGGGATGCAATTTGGCCCAGGTTCCTAGCTTTTGCGCATGTGGCTCCTTAATAAAAAGTGTCAGTTAAAATGAAAATACAGCTTGTGTAATTAAATTTAATTGGATCTTGTCACTTTAAATCCTCTTTGTTTTTGAGTGTTTCCATAGAATTGCAGCTTCTGGTTTTGCTAATTTCTTTATTGCAAGCTGCGCACTGAATCTCTGTGCCCTATAATAAAGTGAGACCTTGTTTTTGTAGAAGATTTTGAACCATGATTGCCATAACAAACAAAAGGTGTTCAAGCTAATTCCATATAGTATGCATGCATAAGGGTAGAGAGAATAGTTGTTGTTTTATTTTTGTTATATGCAATAATGGACTCAGTTGATGCTTGTTTTGTTAGTGTTTTTCAATTCTTTCTTTCTTTCTTTCTTTCTTTCTTTCTTTCTTTCTTTCTTTCTTTCTTTCTTATTATATTGATTTCTGACATATATATGAAATCTGTATAAGAAAGAAAGGATCATTCTGTGCAAAGCTGAAAGATAATTCAATTTCTTTATTTTATTTATTTCAATATTCATTATCTGAAAGCAAGAAATGAAAGTGTGTATTTACAGTTAATCTCTTCAGTTGTTTGGAATATCAAGTAGACTGACTATAAAGAATATTAGTCTACTGTCAGTTTCCTGGAGACTAATCAGAAAGCATAATCTATTCTTTTGTTTCAAATTAAAACCAGTTGAATATATTTATACATACCTGTACAGTATGGGCATAGCATAATTGCTTTGTCAGTCATCACCTAGGGCCAACATGCCATTCCATAATGCTGAGCTCATAAAACCACAAAGAACTTGCTTGTTGTTATCTTAGGGCTACACATGTTACAATCACCATAGAAATGCTGCTATGAGACCTGAGAACATCATATTAGGCAAAAAAGCAGCCAACCTCTGGCGTATTTGTAGAATCCTCATAACCTGCTATCCAACATTATTGAATTGGAACAAAATTTAATAAAGTGTAACCATATGAGAGCAGTTAAAAATATGTTTTATAAAATCATGATGTAAACAAACACAACTTCTATCAGGATACAAATAAGTAATGAGAGAGTTGATGTCCATGCACAATTATTTGGATGGAATCTTGGTTTGCTTCTGTGTATTGTACTATGCATGGTTATTGATATTTATTCCTAATTCAAAACTTAATAGTGGTTCATAGTCTGATATAATATTATTCTCTTTATTGGTCATAATTAATTAATATGGAAAACTCTAACCTCCATAATACTGTAATTTCTTATTTGCTCATTTCTTATTTTGTGTGTGCATGTGTTTTAATTGTCTTTTTCTCTATTTAACCAACTATATAATACCTGCTACCTAACTCCTTGTAGTATAAAAATATAGCACAAATACAGAACATGGGATTATTATAATTTGGAGAATGATATTAGTAAACATACACAAAAGTACAAGAGACAGAGACAGAGAGAGAGAGAATGGGAAAGGAAGAAACACAGAGTGAAATGACAAAAAACTGACATGTCCTAAAAATAAGCAATGTTTTAATTTAACCTAGTATGACCTCAATAATAACACAAGAAATATATTTGACCTATCGGTTATTGTCAAATGTGATTGTTTTTTTCCTCTATGAGAATCTGCAGTTCACCAAATGGAAATCAATAAAGATCATTATATTCTTGGAGTTGAATGATGGGTTCCTGTACCAGCAAGATAATTCAAATCCTTGATTCACAACCTCAATGTACAACTCATAATAACTCCATCATTGCCATAGTTTGACTGAAGTTTATGAGTGTTTAAAAGTTTGTAAATTAGCAGCAGGATACTGAAACTAGTTCCTGATTATATCACTCTTGAATCAAGTAAAACTGGGAGCTAGCCAAGATAACTGCAACATCAAAATTGATGTATTTATGCATGTGTGTATTTTTATAAGAATATTTTGTTTTCACATTGTTGATAAAAATATCCATAAAGGCAGTTTATGAATTGACATATTTACTAGTTCATTTCTGTCCATCTTCATCTACAAAGCTCTTCTTGTGCACAATATCAAAGGCAGCTGGTTTTTCATCCTTTGAATCAGATCCAACACCTAAATTCCTAGTACAATATGTGACTTGATTCAAATATGCAAATCAATTCCAATTTGATTTGGACCCCCAAATCAGTTCAAATGCAATCTCCATACCAGATGTCAATGATTTCAGAACCTTAAAATGCATATCTTAATACACAGAAAGTATCTGAATCAATTAAAATTTATATTATGATCCAAACTGGCCCAGACTGCTTAGAATATTAAATATTTGTGCAAATTTGCACTACATATCTCGAATAATTTTATTTATGTAACTAGAGATAATAACAACAGATGATATATAGCAAAAAGCCACATTCCAACAAAGAAGCAGTAGTACTGTTTTCCTGCTTGCTCTTATAAATGCATGGACACCAAAGAAAATGTTTAGATGTTATCAGGATGAAATAATAAAGAGGGTACAATAGAGACTGGTATAAAAAAGAATTTGTAATCTATTATTATGCAAAAAACAAGATAGACCTAAAAATACCATTACCTATTTGATTCAAACAAGTTGTCTTAATGGAGAATTCTTCAATACAAATTGCCCTTCCTGAAGCTATGATTAGTTACCAAATGGGAGAAATTAATAATGTGCTAGTGATTTTCCAAATTTTCCTTTTTCCTACAGAAAAAGCTTATATTTTTCAAGGCTCAACCTCAGGATTCATACTTTGTTATGTAGTTAATTAGGATATCTTTAATGTACCTAAATGTTAGACAGTGATAAGATTGTTTCCATCTTTTTTATAAAGACCACATATGTGCCTGACATTTCACTGGGTTGCAAAGTATGATAATATCTTCTACACCATGTTTCATTTTTAAAACTTATATTCCTACATTTTGTATTCTCTTGGCTAGCAGTGCAATACTGAAACGAGTTACTAAAATGTCCATATAGTGCACAATTATTTGGCAATAAGAAGCTACCTTTCAGTAAACATTTAGAATAAAAGTTAAACTTTTATGGCAAGGAGGAAGATAAGAAAGAAAGAAAGAAAGAAAGAAAGAAAGAAAGAAAGAAAGAAAGAAAGAAAGAAAGAAAAAGAAAAACGTTTGGAAATTATGTTGGAAGAAATGACATTATGACTGCTATCATATCACTAGAGCTAAAATGATAAGGGGCTTTTTTGTATTTGTTTGCTTTTTTAAAAATAATAAAACCTTCATTCTTGCAGTGATTACTGATGCTGGTAAGCTACCTTTCTTTCTGAATGTAAAATTGAACCAGCAGCCTTTGATCTGAACTACAGGCTGATCTGAATTCAAGAAAAGCTTGCTGCTAAACCACATTCCCATTCAATCCATTAAACCATTCACTTCTTTTCCCCTCATCACACTGACTCCTAATTTGACAATGACAAAGAGCTCCACTGTGATTTTAAATTTCATAATTTTAATCTGTCAAGTCTGACATTTAATTAGTGCCCTTGTAACCTGTACCCACTTACTTGAAGGTTACTGTTGGTTTTCCTTTAGAAATTTTTTCTTCTGGAAGAGTGGATTAATAAATATGTACATAACTGGCAGAGATAAAGACAATACACACACAATGGTCTATTAGTACCAAATCTAGACAGATGAGGTTAATAATATTTTAAAGTGCTGCTTTATTGTATTAAGAGTGATTAAGCCTTTGGCTCAACCCTGTATGTGTTGTTCATTGAAAACATAAAATATAAAGTCTATTAAGCATGGTCTGGCACAAAATGTTACCCAAACTACGGTAATAACATGTTCATAAGTCATATTACAGGAATTGCAGTGATGATGTATTCCTTGAATACAGACAGATGAAGGGATTATTGGACATGAGATATCTATGCATAGCTTTTGGAAGTTATCCATTTGACTTTTTAGAAATAAAAGTTAACATTGGGAATGCTTTTGTGAAATAAGCATTTTATTTTAAAAAATGTATATCAATAAAAATGGTATCTTGTAAGGTAAAAGGGTATGCAACTATAATTTGATAATTTAATCACAGTACTTATTGTATAGTGAATAAATGAAACAAGTCAATCTATCTGAAATCAAGTCCCACAGGGTTGGGTCCAGTATTTTTTTTTTGCAGTTTCAGGAATAAAGATATAAAAATATGTGATATAGATTCCAGGGGATCAGATTTTTAGGAACCATCAAAATGGACTTGGACATTTGTACAGTTGACAACTTTGAACAAAATCTACAATCCATACCAAAGTCAAATGAAAGCAAAAGCAAAAAACCCCATACCTTTATTAAAAATAATACTACTTGGAAAATGCATGTTTATATATATCCTGAAAATCTTCAGAGCTAAGAACAATTACAGAGAAATTCACATTAAATTGTGCCCCCAGAACAGAGATGGATAGTCCCAACATTTGTGACTGCTCCATTCTTACCGATTACAATTTCATTTGCTTTTTTGTCCTGTGAAATCTGTTCCACTATATAACATCCCTTTCAGAATTTTTTAATATTCAAGCAAACCCTATTCAACTAGCATTTTTCTTCCATCACTTCAAATCCTATCTCTATCATTAACAGATTGGAACAAATGTTTTCTATTTCATACAATCTATTGACACTTAGGCAAAGGACTGCTGCTTCTAATTTTGCATAAATACCCAATTTCCTTTTTGCCTTTATTACTTCATATTTTGTGTTCCGCCTGTATCAACAGTGTGGCTATATGCCACAGGACTTTTTTTTTCTCCTGAATGAAAAAATCAAAGTAAATCTCAGAGGTCTTAAAACTTCTCAACAGTGTTGAATGAATCAAGTGAGGTGAATTCCAAATCCGAAGTCAAAACGTTTTGCTTACTTTGCCATTTTCCAGATGGAGACTTTCCAAAATTCTTGTCTGGTCTTCAGTGTTTTTTTTGTAAATATGAATTTAAAATTCTTCTGAAAGGGTTCTAAACCTATATTTCTTAAACATAGTTTTCATGCTCATTAAACAACATTATAGGAACATTGTACTGTAAATGCAACAATGGTTTTCATATCACCATCTTTTTAGTGTTTTTACTTCTAT
>JANHFP010001727.1:91330-105356 GCA_032468135.1 Calamaria suluensis | reverse complement strand
ACCTAGCAGTTTTGAAAGCACATAAAAAATGCAAGTAGAAAAAATAGGGACCACCTTTGGTGGGAAGGTAACAGCATACCGTGTGCCTTTGGTATTGAGTCATGACCACGGAGATGTCTTCGGACAGCGCTGGCTCTTTGGCTTTGAAACGGAGATGATCAGCGCCTCCTAGAGTCGGAAACAACTAGCACATATGTGTGAGGGAAATCTTTTAAGGTGCATTCCTCGGTAAATAGATCAAAAACCCCAGGGATTCATGGCTACCAGAACAAAAGCAGAATCATGTGTTGCTCTCTTGACTAGTCTATAGATTTGAGGTCAGCCTGCTTAACCCACAGCTTACCATTCATAAATATTGGGATGTTCCACAAGAAATAAAATTTTCTCAGGGATGAGATAAGTCCTATGCCAGAGATGTGCGCTTTCTTTGTTTTATGTACAAACAAAGAGCAAACAAAGAAGTATTTCTACAACAGGCCTATAGAAAATTTCCCAGAGAAATATCGTGCCCCCTAGACTCTCATAGTTCTTGACTCAATTTAGGCAGGTTTGTTGCACGTTCAGGAAGCATCTACATACCATATTTTGCATATTAGGCCATGATTAAGCCAAAATTGACCAGCCACCATCAGAGGACTCAGCCCCTGTGTTTGGTTTAGATACACTATTATTAAGGGGCATGCATAAGAGCACCAGCGTGCTTACCGTTCCTGTCTTAATGTTTTTCTTTATTTGTGTTCAATTTTATATCCAACTTATACTTATATATATATTACCTAATATGTAATCGACAAAATAAATAAAATAAAATAAAAGTTTTGTAAATACAAAACAAAACAATGCCATAATTCATAAAATTATGGATGTGCACGTGATGTGAATGCAACCATTAAGGAACATTTAATAGTATTTTTATTTCTTTTTGCAAAGGGGCCAACTAACTAACTAACTGTTCAGAGATATCAAACCAGTAAAAGAGAAGTTCTCAGCTAATTGGCATGAACTCACAGTGAATCTCGTCCAGTAGAATTGGAGACGCTAACTATCTGGCTTGAGAATTTAGTCTCAACATACAACATAGCACAAATTCTTTACATTCCTAATCCATTTTTCTGTTTATACTGACTTTTGTAGACTGGAAGGGCTTCCATTTTGATAAAATGCCTGGTGTCATCTTCCTGATGTATCTGGGAAAATGGCATCAACATCCTTGTGGACAAGCGATCTGTCTGCAGTCCTGTTACAAGCCACCATTTTTAGATTATCTATATTTGTCACATACCTTTTGACCCAGCCAAGTTGCATCTATTACTCTTACCCTTTTGCTGGTGATAGAAATGGGATATTGGCATCTCAGCACTGGAAATTAATTGCTTAGTACTGAAGACATAAAATCTTTTAGACTTTTATGCAATACACCTTCACAAAGGATCGTTTGAAGTTTTAATTGGATGCTTTTAAACAGGACTTACAGAATTAAACAGAATGGGATGTATTGTGTTTAAGTGAATAAATCTCTCGTTGTGTACTCTGATATGGATTCTGTTATATGACTTCGATTGCATTTTTAATCATAAGGTAAAGGTTCCCCTCGCACATATGTGCTAGTTGTTTCTGACTCTAGGGGACGGTGCTCATCTCCGTTTCAAAGCCAAAGAGCCAGCACTGTCTGAAGATGTCTCCATGGTCATGTGGCCGGCATGACTCAACGCCAAAGGCGCACGGAATGCTGTTACCTTCCCACCGAAAGTGGTCCCTACTTTTCTACTTGCAGTTTTTATGTGCTTTTGAACTGCTAGGTTGGCAGAAACTGGGACAAATAATGGGAGCTCACCCCATTACGCAGCACTAGGGATTCAAACCTATGAACTGCCGACCTTTCGATCGACAAGCTTGGCCCCTGAGCTACCGCCTTCCATTTTTAACCATATGTTCCTATAATAATTATTTTTTGCTTGATTTTATTGATGTGTATAAAGAGAACAGAAGGAAATAATAAAATTTTGAAAAAGACATGAAAGGATGATACTGAGGAAGAAGAGAAGAAACTGATAAATTTGGAAGGGCTGATAGCTTAATTAAAATATGGCACATTCCCCATCTTACTGCATTCTGCTACTGTGGCAGCCCATTAAACAATAAAAACCCCAATATGTTTTATAAAGTAAGAGTATTCATTATTGATTATAAAGTTCAGTAACCATTCCTTAATGTTTTGAGTAGAGGATGTCTTGTCATTAATCTAAAAAGCTATAGTCACTTTTAGGTCTCGGATTTAGTTTTTGTGTGTGTGTGTGTGTGCGCGCATTTGAGTGTGTTTGTGGTTATTTTTAAGCACCACTTCAAAATGTGTTTAGTGTAGTGGCATCTTAGTTTTAATTGGGTTTTAAATTAAATTAATTTGATTGCTTATATTTTAAATTGGATTTTTAAGAAATTTTTAATTAATAATTTTAAATTGGATTTTCTAAATGTAAATAGCCATTGAATTATTTAATAAGTGTTTTAATTTTTGTTTCTTGGGGTTTTAAATTGATCATGGCTGTACACCACCCCGGGTCCGCGAGGAGAGGGGCGGTATAAAAATCGAATAAAATAAATAAATAAATGAAGTGCCTTGATATTCATCTTGGAATGAAAAACTGTATAAATGGCAAAACTTTTGACAATTGCTTAAGAAACAGGTCCTGATTATCAAGGCATGGAAGTATTTCACCTGCTCCCAAGTTCATATCCATTTAAGAGTATGGTAGTTGGTAAGGGTAAATATTTGTCCTTCACACTGTTAGAGAGAAACAAAAATCTACCTGGCAAAATCAAAAGGAATTATTTCTTATTCACAACGCTATGTTGATTTTTTCTTTTCATAACTTGACAGAAAGGTGGGGGGGGGGGGAATGGGACAGGGAAAAAAAAGGGAATCAGTAGAAGTAATAAAGAGAAATGACCTGTGGAGACACAGATCTTATACAGTCTAAATCAAGATGTGTAAGGAAAAATAATTTGCAGATAATAATAAATATAATAAATATCTCCAAAAAAAATTGGAGGAACTTGATCCCAGAATTGGCCATGAATCTCTATAATGCAAATGAAACATCTTTTTGTATTTACTGCAAACTTTCACTGTTACAGTAATTGAATATGTGCAAAGAGAGCCCTAAAATGATGATTTAAGTGAAACATTTATTCTGAGTGATAAACTTAATAAAGTTGAATGTAATTGTCCTAATTTTATCCAAAGCCAGAGCAATGACTGAACTTGCATTAAGGAACTCTGGTTCGGGTTTGTGTGTGTTTCTAATCCTATATAACTGTATTTGGACAATTTTCACATATTTATACAATTTGTCATCATTCTGCCCTAATGTCTGGAGAGTTACAAGATTTACCTCCAGGCTTATTTCTTCCTATGCACAAAGCACGTTATTAGGATCATAAACTCACAATGCTATTTTTAAAACAAAATTAAAACATTAGCAAGATATTTTCAAATGTCATTATGAAGCAAAGCTTATAAATTAATTGGAAGCTATTTAATAAAAATTGATTCAGAGGTGCAAATATAAACACAAAACTTAAATATAACATTCAGTGTGAAACCTTTGATTAGTTTCAACATAATCTCCATATGCTAATATAATACAGTGAACAATGCAAAGTTTTCTGACCACGGGTTTCAATTTATAGAAATTACCAACCATGATTGGGAGGTGAAGTAATGCTATACTGAAAAATAGTGATATTTGATGATCTTTTAAAATGAGAAGGCAAATGCACAAAAACTCTTCTGAAGTTCGGAATAAGAGAATTGGAAAGGACTTTTTTGATCATATAGTCCAACCACCTGCTCAAGCAGAAGACACTATACCAAGGCCATCAAACTCCCAGGCTGTGGCCCAGATGCATCACATACTGGCCACATCCATGTCCAATTTAGCGAAGGGGAAAAAAAGTCCCGATACATCACATGATGCCGCCATGAGGACATGAGTTAGACACCCCTGCACTATACCATTTCTGACAAGTGGCTGTCCAGTCTCTTCTTGAAATCCTCCAGTGATGAAGCACTGGGTTCTTGCATTTTAGTTGGGTGATAGGTATATGTCTTTGACCATTCATATCTCCAGAAGTTTGCAGAGTCATATTTTTTCAATACAATACTATTGGTAGGCAGTGGTGGGCTTCAAATAATTGAACAACTGGTTCTCTGCCCTAATGTGTTGCAGGGGTGGGCATGACAGCACTCAGCCTCCTGCAGCACTCTGCCAGCCAAAATGAAGCACAGGGGTTAATTACAAAATGTGGACTTTGCTTTGTGACATCCAGATCCAGCCAGCAAGGGGTGTGAGCTACAGAGAAAATACAAGTAGAACAAGATGGAATACCATACTTTTGTCACCTTTTTTGAACATTTGAAGCTGTAGGTGGCTTCCAGTTGGAGAGGCTATTACCACATTTTTTTTTCTTTAATACTTTTAATTTTAATTAATATGAAATGGGTGATTTTAGTGGGATTTTAAATATTAACCTTTTAAATATTTTAAATAATTGTATTTTATCCATTAATAATGATTTAATTCTTTTTTAATTTAAATTATTGTACATATTTTTGTCTTTTAAATTGAAATTGAATATGGCTGTACACCGCCCCGAGTCCGCGAGGAGAGGGGCGGTATATAAATCAAATAAATAATAAATAATAATACTAATAATAATGTTTTTGTTTCTAAAACAGTAACAGGATATCTTCAAGGCATTGGTGGATAGTGTTATAATGTAGATAGAACCATCTACTCTACATTATATGGAAATAGAACAAAAAAGGTCAAATAATGCACAAATGTATAATGACAACAGAGGATTTGTCATTATATCAGTCTATCCTCTGCTCAAGCAGGTGATCCTATACCATTCCAGACAACACTTTTAAGTGTTCTTAAAAGACTCCAGTGATGAAGCATCCACAACTTCTGAAGGCAAGTTGTTACACAGATTGATTGTTCTGTCAGGAAGTTCCTCCTTCATTCTAGTTTGCTTCTCTCCTTGATTAGTTTCCATCCATTGTTTCTTAATTGGTAGAGATTGGGTGCTTCCAACTCTCTTGCGATATGTTATGAAATGCAGTTTTTATTTTGTCTACCACCTCAAACATTGCTGAGAAATTATCATAGATAGTGTAGTAATAATAAAGTTTATAAACTCTATGAGGAATAAATCATTGCTAGACTACTGATTCTAATATGTTCAAGTGAATAATACAATCCACAAAAAATTAAGCAGACCTTAATCACCCACAATATATACTGTAATCTGCAAGTACAAATGGGTCAAATCTTGAGAAATACAACTATGCACACATAAAACCCTAAATTTTATGCTAACGGTACCTGTTGCCCAGTATGTTTTAAGATACCCAGAACCGTTTAGGAAATGAGTAATATATACTTCTACTAAATAAAAAAATATTCTTGCACTGGTAGTAACAACTAGTACCTTATCTGAACTGAATAAATTGAAAATAGAGAATTCTGCAGTTCAAATCCTTTGATTTGATCTGTGCAATTTTCTGCGTTGTTCTCTGCACAACTGTCTTGGGATTTGCCCATGCATAACTACACATGACTCAGTCAGCCGGCAGAATATATTATTTAACCACATGGGCAACTCTTCTAGGATCCATCTGTCAATGAATTAATGACCCAAGAACATTTGCTTAGACTTTTTTTCCACAACCAATTTCTCATGCAAGTTCTCACTGCAAAAATTAAGCACCCTTCGTTAGAGGGTATGATGTCTTCACAAAGATGTCAGTGATCTTGACCGTCTCAATTGCATCCATGAGATAAATTTGTGAACCAACTACAAAAGAGTATATAAAACCAGATGAGGCATGACAGAATTAAAATCTTAGCTCAAAGGCTCAGCTGTGGCAAGGAGCCAGCCATGCCTTGGCCTGTTAGGCCGTACATATTGTCATTACAGTACAATTACATGATGGGAAAATGACTTCATGAACAGGGTATGTCTTAACTATTAAAACCCCTCAACTTAAATGAAAAGGCCATACATTGCTGAAGGATATAAAAAGAGGAAAGAGTTTTATTTTTATTTTAAGACTAGGCATATCAGCTATACAGAGGAAATAACTAGGTCTCCATTTCATGTCCAATGTTTTTTCCTGACTGATCAGGAAATTTACAGCTTGACAGCATTTAGAAGGAACAATAAAGAAGTGATATAAAGGATGGGAATAAATTCTTACAATGATATGGATCTGGTAAAATGTAGAAATGATATGTTTGCTTGCAACATAGTCCTCTTTATAAAAAAGACTAGAACGAGGATGAAAAAAAGTGTTGATTTTTGCACAATTGCAGTGCGATGGTATATTGATTAAATGCTCTTTTCTCTACAATTTTAACACTTCTATTATAAAACTAATACATATCAATGAAACATATACAAATGTATTAGCTGTTAACTGAATGTAATTTTGATAGAGTATCCCAAAAAGGGTACAGTGTCTGGAATAAACGTACACGTTTGCCAGATCACTTTGAGTGGAAAAGAAATTCATATTTTGTTTTCTAAAACTGTCAGTTAAATAAGTCAATTGAAAACATTTCATTCCTCTATATGCCTTCATGCGTCAAATATTGTTACAATATTATATAGATAATATACGATTGGCATAGCATTGAATTGAAGGAATAAAGAAAAGTGCAAACTATTGTATGATACTCTTAATTTCACATGCTAGCATAATAATGTTTAAGGATAATCTAAAATAATGTTTAAGGATCATCTAACCCCAATTAGACTTCTATTTAGAAAGCAAGATGCCAGATGTTCAAGATAGTTTTAGAAAAGGCCAAAGAACCAGAGACATTAGTTGATAGTGGCTGAGTAATTGAGAAATCCAAAGAATACCCAAATAATTCATTCCATATTTTGTAGAAAAGTCTTCATTTCTGTCAATGTCAGGTTGTAGAATGGAAATCCCAGAACATCTCATTGTCTTCATCCAGTGCAGAATAGAGTTCTAAACCTATTCAGAGGACTGGAAACAGTAGCCTGGATAGAATATGACATCAAGTTTGGTAAAGAATGGATACAAAATATACTTCCTCCTTATTTATTCAATCCAAATATATATTTAGTATAAATATTTAGTATATATTGAAGGCAGAAGGGAACAACCAACAGAAAGGTGGTGGACTCATTTACAGCAGTGATTCATTATAGCAATATTGAAAGACTTGAAGGGCAGATTTAGTCTATTTATAAGGTCACTATGAACTGACACTGACTTAATGACACATAATCAGTAAATCAATTAAAAATAGAAAAAGTACACCTGTTTGATGATTTTTGACAAGAACAATAGTAATGATCTTAATATTTTGTTTCATACTATAGTAATTATAATTTAGGGTACAACCAATTTTTTATTTTTTATTTTTGTTTTAAAGCCTAATCTTCATTGGACATATTACCAGTAATACCAAATGTTTCTTTGTTTTTAAAAGACAATGAAGGATTCCAATAGAATTTTGGGATTTAATTACTGATTTTGGAATAGCTGGATTAGAGACTTGAAAGAGTCTTTTTCTGGATGCATTTACTATGATTCTTTATTTTTAATCAAATCCCTCTTCCAAAACAATTGGTCAAAGTTTATTTATTCATTAAATTTTTATGTTTCTTCATTTATATTTTGCTGAGATGTAGAATTTACAGTGTTATCATTTAGATATGTGTAATTGGTCAGTTTTGTACATAGATATCAAAAATACCTGCATTTGCTTCTTGTCTTGGACCTTTGTTTCCTAAGCTATTATTCATATTGCATTACTATATATCATGATGGATAATTTTTATAATTATATTCTTTACAAACAACGTCACTATACACAATGACAGAAGACTGAATCATACATATTTGGTTTGATAAAGTGAAATAATCTTTGTTTTATTATGTATTTTTTCTCTAAAACATGCATTTTCAATTAAAAAAAACTTGCTAAATTGTTATTTCTGCATAAAAGACTTAAACTGATAAAAGATTCAAGACAAAGAGCAGACATGGAAATTATACCTGCTCCAGCTACATAGTCTTCATTTTGAAAAATCACAACATTTTATTTACAAAGACATCTGTGTTCATTTATTTCGCATCATTAGTTGCATATGAGATTCTGAGTCTGGAACATGAGTAGAAAATGTAGGATTCTGGCACCATGAAAAGTACAACAGTAGACAGTCTTAGGTTAAAGTTTTGGGGGGTTTGGAATGAGACCACAAAGTGAGGTAGTGCATTCCAGGCATTGACCACTCTGTTGCTGAAGTCATATTTTCTGCAATCTAGTTAGAATGTATTATGAAACAGAAAGCCTAGAAAGATAGGTCTATCAAAACCTGACTACGGCAATCCATATTCCCATTATATGGCAGAAAAGAGATAAATAAAATTCTGAATTGTTGCTGCTATCACTTTGGGCAATTTCACATCAAGGAGCTTTCATAGAAGAGACTTGGAAATCTACATGGTTGTAGTTGTTCACACATGGGTATCATGTATGGAGGTACCTTCTAAGCTGAAAAAAATCCACTCAAATCAAGAAACACCTCAGCAAATAAAATGAACAAAAAAGTATATTTTTCAAAAAACTGAAGATCTTTTTTTGATATCTACTTTGACTTTTGCTGAGTGGTATAAATTGTCATATGAATACACTCTTAAAATAGCAATAACTTTAATCAGAATTATAATTTCCTTAATTTCTTGTCTTGGTTGATGGCTATAATAGAGAAACCGAGAAGACACCAGTTTGCCTAAGCCATGATAGAAATTAATTTTATACACCTACTTATCTTAAATTGAGATGAAGAATGAAAAAATGATTCAGGTATTTGATGTTATGTTCAGAACAAATGGAATAACTATTGAAAAGTGGAACCACCCTTTTCACTGCTTAATTTTTAATTTTTCTTTTCTTTTTCCCTTCCTATTTAATTCTACTGTATTTTCTCTCTTTGCTTCTGCTTTATTTCTATTCTTTGGTCTCTGATGGAGATATTTTGATTATAATGAGAAAGTTTGATGCTAGCTGGAGGAAAGTTTTTAAAACAGGCTAAGAATTCTTGTTCAAATTGCTAAATTTGATATTCTCATGACAGTTATACTATTTTCTTGCATGTTGCTATGCATTCTTTCATATATGAGATCTTAATTTTCTTTATAAATATAATATTCTTCATATGAAAGGCTGAATAATGAATAGCACAATTAAAGTTCTGGATTGAATCTAGTTTTTTTTCTGAATCCTCTGAACTACTGGATTCCAAGTTTCAATTCAAATTCCAATTAGATCAATAATTAGCACTTCCATAATACCTTTACTTCTATCTAATTTTCTACAAATGTACAACATCTGGCTGTAAGATCTAATATTTTCATTTCATAATGGCATCGCAGCTGAGTGGCCACCTAAATTATTTTATCACAAGCTTCTGCATTCTGGTAAGTTCTGCTTCACTTTCAATTAAACTATGGTTATTATTTCTACACTAATTAGAATAGTAGCCATATAAATTAGTACATGCAAATCTAAAGCATTTTAAGGTCGTCTTTTTTAAGCCATTCATTTCCTTTTCTTTAATGATGAATATCTTCTTAATGACAGTATTATCTAAATAAGGAAATACTTATGTTGTAAATGGAGCCAGTTTATTAGGATGCTGATTATTCACGCTGTAAAGTAATTTGAATGAGTACAAATTCCCCTTTCATTATGAATTGGGAATTTGATGGCATGGATTGCAAGAATATGTTCTTCAAGCAAAGAGCTGCTATGTTCACATAAATTGTGCTGACTATTGGTCAAAAAAGGTATAAAGTCTTACAACCATTGTCCCAAAAGTGCTTTTTCAAGAGGCAGCTGGAAAAAGTTTTTTTGGTGCTTGTATCCTTACTATTTATATTGACGGTTTCCTAATATGATTTGATTCCTTATCTGTACCCTATGACTGTCATTAAGTTTGTACCTTATAATACTTGATGAATGTATCTTTTTTTATGTAAACCAAGGCAAATTCCTTGTGTGTCCAATCATACTTGGCCAATAAAAAAATTATGTTCTGTTCTATTCCGTTCTGTTCCATTCCATTCCATTCTATTTTCTTTGAAGAAGTTCCCCTTCTCATCCAAGAAGCTTCTTCAGCTCTTCAAATGAGAAGCAAAACATCTTCAAAGAAAAACCAGAAAGTCCAGTTGCCTCTGGAAAAAGCACCTTTGGGACAACCTGGATGACTGAGAATCTCCATAGTCATCTTACAACCATTTTTTCCATGTGGTTGGAATCTGTCCATCTGGATTCTGGATTCTACAACCTCCTCTGGCTATTTTTTTAGTGTTATTGTTTCAAATGCAAAGGTTCAGATTGTAGGAAAGTTTCATCTGGTGACTTTGTATGTCTTATAGGGCTGTTGTGAGAACATGGGCATTTAATACATTAAAATGTTGATTATAAACATGAGAGACTGAATGTCTTTGTATCAATTATGAACACATGAATTTAATATAAATTGATTAATGAATTTATATGCCAAGTCTATCAGTTAAGATGTGTAAAGAAACCGTGAAAGACAGTAAATTTGCATTTAGAATATATGCAAACTAGGAGTGATCTTAAATTTTGTTTTACATTTTGTAACTTGCAAAAATAAATACTACTACGGCCTAGGGGATAAGTGAGCAAATAAAGGCAACTCTTTTCCTGAAAATAATGCATAAATACAAATTATAATTTTAAATAGCACTGCACTACATTAAAAAAACTGATACATTTTAATTCTCCCTCCCCAAAGGCCTTTTTACTCATTACAAAAAAAC
The DNA here is from genome assembly GCA_032468135.1 of Calamaria suluensis. NCBI lineage: Eukaryota > Metazoa > Chordata > Lepidosauria > Squamata > Calamariidae > Calamaria > Calamaria suluensis. The sequence continues at coordinate 94,459 of JANHFP010001727.1, read as the reverse complement.
CACCCAATGATTTTAGACTCCAGTAAATTTCATAATGCGGGTATTTCTTATGAGTAGCAAAACACTAAATTGTAATACTTCTATTGATCCAGTGATATTGGGTAGCTCAAATCTCTAATATTGTACTTGAAAATATAATAATTCTGAAACGTAAATTTTATATGAATAGGAGAAAATGTTGGAGTCTTTGCCAAGATCCAATTTATTTCTTTTCACACATTATTTCTTAATTCAAAATATATAACATTTCCAAGCTTGGAAATTTCTAAACTGAGCATGCTTTCCTGTGAGTAGATATATGTAGGGTTGCAGTTGCAAGAGAATTTCAGCTGTTCCCTCCAGTGGTAAGAAGCTGTAGCGCTACAGATCTGAACTTCAGGAATCAGGATGACTCCTAGATGGCTGGCTGGGCAGTTCTGGGAGTTGAAGTCCACAAGTCTTAAAGTTCCCATGTTTGAAGACCCCTGCCCTAGATTGAGAATGAGTATATTTCTTTCCAGCCCAATGGAGTACCACCAGATTTACAGCCCAGACCTGGTAATCCAGTGAACATTTATTGCCAATGGCATAAAAACTAATAATAAATAAAGAAATAATCTTTCCATATTTTCTATGTGTTCAATATTTAGGTTTTTGAGATAAAAGGATTTAACTTTTGGCATATATTTTGATCATCGCTCAATTAATATTATCTATGTAATTGCAAAACATATTTGTCTGGCACAAGTTGTGATTTGTCCTTTTGTGTAATTGCATTCTAGAGGAGCCCAACAAGCTTAAGCTCCTTGAGACTCTGCAACTCATCCTTCTCCTCTCCTTCTAATCTCCTCTACTTCATCCTCCCTCCAAGGCCATTTGTGTGACTGAAAAAAGTATGCCTATTTTTCAATATGGCTTGCTTGCATGGAACTGAGGAAAGAACAGGCAAAAAGGATTTAATCAACTCAGAGGATCTTTCACAAAAGTAGCTCCTGGGGAAGACTGTTATAGAAGCAAACATAGATTTGCATTTTGTGTTCATCCTGCTTAATCTTACTGTTAGCAAGATTAATAGGCCTGATTTACCTCTGTTTACTGTGAGTGAGTGTACTTACAAGAAAGGCAAGACTGGCCGTGCTGTGCAGAGGGAAGAATCAATATCTGAATCCTGCTGGGGTTCTTGAAATATTGACCATAGATAGTTTACTATATAGACTGAAGTAATTGGGACAATGGTAGATGACAGCAAGGGGACACAGAAAACTCTAGCTCTTTGCTGTCATCTAGTGGTAATCACTTTTGCACAGTCCTAAGGTGGTAGCCCTACCCTAGCACTCATAAAGTACAGTGTGCAAAAGAGGAAAAGTTGGCTCTACTTCAAGCTGCAAATTAGCTTTGGCCAGCCCACTTATCTGTTTGTGCTTTGAGAGAACATTCAGGTAGGATAGGCCTGATGCAAAATACTGACATCTCTAAGAAATTTCCTCATGTTACCAATAAAATCACCTAAACCAATACAATGGCTAATGAAAGCACTCTCCCTTGTTAATTGCAAGCAGCATAGCACTGCTCAGCTTGCCTGAGGTGAGCTGGATGCGGTCAAACCAAAGAGCCCATTGTTTAAGGCCGTTCCCCAGGAAGCAGGTCCAGCCAGGGAAATCCGATCAGCTGGTGCCTGGCAGTTGATGCCAATGGCACCTCCCCAGCTGGGGGGGCTGCTAGGTTCCCCTGAGTCAGGACAAATGGAGGTGGTGACAGGAAAAAAGAGCAGCCGCTAAGCAGCAGGTGGCCCTGCTGAGGTAATCAGGATCACATTCAAATAGGAAGCTGTCTCAATTTCCATCCCTGCGTCTGTCAGGGCCCCCCCCAGCTGCCTTGTTAATGCTACTGGGGACACGTGGGACACATTGACTGCATTAATTGTCGTTGCTCATTCAGAGGTAGATGAATTATAATGTTACCACTCCAGGGTAAAGCAAACACTGATCATAACAATCATGTCATTAGTGTGCAGATGCTGGCTGCTCTGCTTAACCTTTTGTATCCCTTTTTTAAAGGCATACAATAAGTTATTTTTAATTGTTTCCCAGATAATTGATTTTTTAAAAATGCTGTAAGTGGTGGGTCATTGCCTCTGCAGATTGCTTAACAGCGGGAAAAAAGATGATGGGATGGCAACCTGCACAGCCAAGTTCCTTCAGAGGTAGAAGGCTAGGATTTGATTTTGACTGGAGGTTTGTACGTTTGCTAAGGGACTAGCATCTGCTTGGTATTGCACAGCACAATGTGTGTTGTGAGGAGACAAAGCAAAGCATTTCAAATGCACCCCAGTCCCAAACCAGAGCGGAAGATAACCTTCCTGCTTCTTTTACAATCCATATAAAATAAATAAATTAAAGGAATGGAGTAGAGACTCTGCATTCACCCTCATCATTGGGAAGGGGCTACTCTGCTGTTGTTTGATTAAAAGGAACAGCTGCTATTGACTATATGTTGAATGACCACATTAAATCTCTGTTTTCACACAGTTTCTCCAATGTTTGAAAGCATGATGTAGAATTCAAGATATCAAAAATTATGCATGTTTGTGCAGAGAATTCAGTTCTTCAACTAAAGAATGCAGTTACATTGCTCAGATGAGCAATATTATATTTTGTAGTACATTTGGTCTTGGGTTGCCCCAATTTACTCTTATTCAAATTAAGACTAAATTTCATTTACCTCTACCAAGCTGGCCATTGCTTACTGTCAGTCAGCCCAATTAATTTTCCAGTTGAACATATATGCAAGTATAGATTTAAATTTGAATTACTATCATATTTTCTGTATGCTTTCATCTTCTCTTTGAAGATGATTTGGCAACTGTAGTTATTTCAACATTTATCTGCATCTGTGCATTACAATATGGTAACATACATCATCAATAGTAGTGCCTTGATTGATATTGATTTTATATATTAAGGTTCTTTGTGGTTTTGGGACACAAATACATTTAATGAAAAAATGAAGCCCTTTGGAAAAAATGCTTCAGAATTTATCTTTGAGAAGGCATGAATAAGATTGTTCAATTATACTTGTGTTGTTCTGAACAAGCATGTTGCAACGAAGTAGGTGGGGTTTGCAACTGTTGCTTTTGGCGGGAAAGTTGCA
>JANHFP010001727.1:80854-91230 GCA_032468135.1 Calamaria suluensis | reverse complement strand
TTCTGTTGTTAAGCAAGACAGTTGTTAAATGAATCTTGCATCCATTTTTTGGTCTTTCTTGCCACAGTTGTTAAGTGAATCACTGTAGTTGTTAAGTTATTTATTAAGTGGCTTTCCCATTGATATTACTTGTCAGAAGGAATCAAAAGGGGATCACATGACCCAGGGACACTTCATAAATATGAACCAGTTGCCAAGCATCTGAATTTTGATCATGTGACCATGGGGATGCTGCAACAGTCGTAAGTTCGAAAAATGGTCAGAAGTCACTTTTTTCAATGCTGTTTAACTTTGAAAGGTCACATACAAATGGTTGTAAGTCGAGGACTAACTGTAAATGTATTTCTTTGGTTTTGGACAATGTTGGATTGGAAAATGGTGCTCACATCATGGTACCAAGTCTGGATTCTATGCAAATGGTGTAAAATGATGAGATTTAACTTCACAATTCTGTTTAATTGCTTTTTTCAGAGTTTTGAATGTTGCAGTGTAGCATTTATTTTCATCTTCTAAAGCTTGATTTAGGAGATGAATATCTATTACATGCATTTATTTCTAAGTTGCCACATTCTATATGGACCATTGTATTTGTTCTTTTGTTATCTGACATAAGTGGCTCACTTTTATCTTTGTTATCTTGGTCTTTTATACTTAATTTTAGATCTTGAGAATTGATCTAAATCTTTCAGCACCTGACTTACTGTACTTGAATCTTTCATTGTTTCTGACTCCAAAGGCAGCTGATAACTGGCATATGGCCCTGGCACCCTCTCTGACTCCAATGCAGAGACCTCATCAGAGCCTTTCCCAGACTGCAGGATTGGCCCATGTTCCTCCCCAACGTCCTCACTGTCTGAATCTGCTGCCAGATCCACTGGTGGGCCACAACAATTTAATTGCCAGCATCATCATTGCCATGCTCCTGATGGTGGTCAATTTGACATACAAGGAATCCATCTTGTACAAATCTTCCAATATTGAAGAACACTGAAGAATTTTCAATCAACTCTCGTATGTTAAATACATTGTTTTCTTACAATGTACAATGAATGGGAAGCAGTCACATGATTTAAATATTTATTTATTTTGTTTGTCAACAAGTACAAGGAAACAAGTAACAATATAAACATAGACATTGGCACAAAAATATACAAAATATACAAAAATAAAATGAACAGGAAATAAATCAATAAAAATGAGAACAATTATTTTGGTGTCTTTGTATCAGTGTGACTTACGGCAACTGCTTGGACAAATTTCTAGTTTTATTGGCCAGATTTTTGGAAGAGGCTTGTCCTTAACTTCTTTCTAGGGCTGAGAGAGAGTGACTGGTCGAAATATCACAACTTGTATATTGAAATCATCACTTAGTTTTCCATTTTTCCAAATAACCTCTTCCTCTGCAGAAAACAGTGTCTTTTCCTTTCCCTCTATTTGTCTTGGTATTTAAATGCCACGGACACTTCACTAGCAGAATGCTGACCAAAGGGAATGACTGGAAGCCATTCATTCATTGCCATGATAAGAGCCACCATGAATTCTACAAGTAGAATTAGAAGTGTGTCATAACATCCAACAGAGTCAGGTTGCTCAGTTTTCTGAGAGTGATGTCCATCCACAATTATAAAAAGGAGAAAGGAAAGAAAAAACCCCACTATGCTTCACCAAACAGAAAGCACATAAACCAAGCTGTGGACTGAGGATATTCTGGTGAGCCCTAAAGCAGTTTCCTAACTACCTGTAAATAGTCTGAAAAACTTTAGACCTGTTGTGTGGATTCCATTTAATTGTTACACTACAAGCAAAGGTATTAGGCTTTTACTTAGCAGTCATTTTTTAAAAAGTCATTCTGTTTTTCCACTGGCTGTAGCTTCTGATCAGGCTGTGTCATTGAGTATAGGGAGGCCTTTTGTGGATGGGAGGGGGGGTGAATTCAAGCCTCTGGGCTCTAAGTGAAATTGGTGTGGGTTGTCTCCTACCTTCCAGTCTTAAAAACATTTGACACTTTGACATTCTCACTGCTAAGAGGATCTGACAGAGGCTCATCAACAATAGGGCATTGTTATCAGCCTTGGCAGAAATCATAGCCACAGCCTGATGTGAAGTGAAGACTTGCATTTAGTACCAGGAGGGTGAATGCAATTCAGTGTCAGTTGTTCCCAGTGTACAAGCAGGAGAAAGGCAGGAAGTTACTTAAAGGACTTGTCTTCTCCCCACTTCTATCTCCATCGTCTTGGAAATAGATTGCAAAATGTTCACAAGCTTTTCTTTTTTAAATGTGAAAGCAGAGATAAATGTCTCATTATTATACCGTACTTTAATTCAGCTTGGAGGAGGGGGGAGGGCAGGGGAAACTTATGCACTTTAGCATTTGGCTTCAGGTGTTGGTCTTTACACAGTCCATAAACAGTTCCCTTGGACCTCTTTCCAGAACTTTTTCTTCAAGAATATTGCTGCATTCAAGATAGCATTTCCACAATGTATTCTGCATAGCCCATCTGGAATGGGCATTCAAATCGTGTCTCAACCAAAATGATGGAAAACACTTTGGATAAGAAGGATGTAACAGTTACAGGTGAAATGAATTCTGACAAGTCATAGTTGAATTCCCATTGTTCAGAAACAACTACCCATTATTGTTCTTTATTCCCTGCTCAAGTGGATTTTGAAGAGAGAGTTCAAAAGTCCAAGATTTAGGAAATTGGAGGGTTTATTGGGGCCAGTGAAAGTGTTCCTCGTGACTGAATGGAAGTGTGTTGACAGCCCTTGAGGATGCCAGCGACTCAGACTCCAATATAGCATTCTAAAGCAACCTGAGGAGAAAAATATCAAGAAAAAGAAAGAAAGAGAGAAAAATACACAAAGAGAAATTTAACAGCACGGTTAGAATTTTAGCACTATTATTTATTTCAAGATACTTAGTAATTGAAGGGAAAAAATAAGTACTTTCCTTTCATTACCAGGTCCTTGGACTGATGTAATGATAAAAATGACAAATTGGATTTATAAGTAGAAAATGCTGAATTTAGCACCATTTTCTTGGAATAGATTATTAATATCTGCACAAATACACAACACACAAAAACAACTTCATTCAGTAAGTCCTCCATAGAGGAGTTGGAGGGAACTGATTTGATCTAATTAAGGGTAACTGACAATTAAAAGAAGGCAGGGTTGCAAAAATGGAGTCCTGGCTATTATTGTGGTTAAATCCCCCCTTTTATTTTTTACAATTGGTCAACTCAAAATGGTGAACATATCCAATAGTCTTGCCCCCTATTTTCCCCACAACAATAAACTATGCATGGGTCAGGCTGAGAAAGAGTCATTGACTCAAATAACCCATTAACCATCCCAGTTCTGTACATAAAAAGATATTCAGAGGGAATGTAGTTTAAATCCCCTCTGCCATTTAACTCCCATACTGTATACCAGTTGTCTGTTCTTGCTCCTAAAACCATGTTAGCCTTTGATCTAACATAGCATAATATTATAACCTTTGGACAATTGAAATCAATGGGTTTTCCATTTCATAAACACTTCTTCAGATGTTTCACTTAAGCCCAGACTAATTTGTAGAAAATACCTAAGTATCTCCCTCCCCCCGCAGAACTCCCCTTTTCCTAGACAGATCTTTCAGTTTTCTCTGAATGGTGCCATAGGAAACACCTGCCCTGGGGTTTATTCCATTTTACCCAGCTGGTTTCTTTCATCCATGCACTGAGTTAGGGTCAGTCTCACAAGCAGGTGTTTTCCCTCAGAACAGCTTTCCTGCCACAATTGGAGTAGATCACAAAGGCTGAACTTGGTTGCCAAAGGTCGAGGGTCTAACACAACAGCATCTGATCCCTTGGGGAGCAGGTCTTACCAGATGTTTAATATTACTGATGCTTATTTGCTGAAAATTGTGATAGAGTGTTCTCAGCATTTGAAATAAATTTAACAAGAATGAGTTTAAAAGCTGTCCCCCCATTAGACAATGTCTGTTCAATGGACAGAAAGGTTAAAGTTAATTTGATCCGGCATGTGCACTTTCTCCAAAATGGGAACACGTGTATTGTGAGGATTGGCCCCATTTGTTGCAATTTTGAATCTCATTTCCATTTGTAAGAAAGGTAACTACATGCATATGGGAACAATTGATAAAAAGAAGTTATTAAAATTTCTTCTGTTAAAAAAAACACACACCTTAATTAAATAATATATTTGCAAGGGCAGGCAGAAATGCAAATTAGAAACAAAACCAATGATGAGAGACTGCAGTGTTGGGTGGGTTTGTGTGTGTGTATGAATTGTCGGTTATTGGGCTACAAGCTATTAATTTGCAATTTATTTTCCAAAGCATTTTTTTAAAAAAGAGGGAAAAAGATGTACACATATGAACAATTAACTTAGTGTTATGTTTTCATAACTGAACAGTTATGAACAGTTTCAGTTTATGTTATGAACATAAGTTGAACAGTTTATGAATAACTAGTAAATAGAAGCTGGAAGACTAGTGACATTGTGTAAATGGAAAATAAGGATAGTGGAGGAAGGGAAAGCATAATAACACCATGATTTTGCCAAAATATACTAGAATAATTTTAATACAGTACGTAATTGATATTTGATTTCTTTACTTTAGAAATGCCATGGTGAAGAAGCATTGAAACGTGAAAAAACCTCTTTATAAATAAAAAGAACAAATGCAAATAAAAATAATGAATTTTGTCAGATATTATTTATTTATCAAACTATTTGTAATCTCAATAGCAAAGAAATTGAATATCATCAATGAACTGATATGTCAAGAGATGACCTCATTCAAAAAAAAATACCGAGAGAATAGAATGCTGAGAGACCCCTCAATGCAGGGGTCTAGAGCCAGGGCTTCCTACCCCATTCTCCCACACCTGGAACTGTCAATGGAGAAGGGGAAACTACTGTAAAACCCATCCCCTTAAGCTACTCTATAAAAGTGCAATGGTTAATGGTCACAAAAACCATTAATCAGCTACATCGACAAGTGGAATTTCTGCAGTATTATAATTGAATTGAATGGTTCTACTCATTTTGAAAGAAATTGTGGTCTGATTTCCCTTTAAGAAGCATCACTGGATCCAAAAGACAATTTCTTCCAGTTTCCAACCTTTCCTTGTTGAGAAATATTGTTGAGAAAATGGTTTATAACTCTACATTTGAAGCCTTTTCAGTAGGGTTTTATACCAGCTTATAATAGTATAATGGTCAATGACAGTAAGCTTGGGAGTTAGATTAAGAGGCACAACCTAGACAACCTTCATGATAAAATTATCCTCAGCTCAGAGAAAGAAGGGAGGTTCTCAGAAGGCAGTTCCTGGTTTTCTGGAAAATGAAAATAAGGAAGGGAAGAAGTTTGCACACTGCTGTGAGTTGGATGCAGTGGTGGGATTCAATTTTTTTACTATTGATTCTGTGGGAGTGGCTTGGTGGGCATGGCATGATTTGGTGGTGTGGCATGGCATGGTGGGCATGGCAGGGAAAGGATACTGTAAAGTCTCCATTCCCACCCCATTCCAGGGTGAGGTTACTGCAAAATCCCCATTTTCTCCTGATCATATATAAATTTAACAAACAAACAAACAAACACAAGTGTTTTCAGACTTGTATGGTTATGTTAATGTAACCTGATAATAAAGGTAATATTAGTACTCACAGTTTGTGCTTCTTTCCTGCAATCCCTCAAAAAGCTGAAACATGAACCCAACAACAGGAAGCCTTGACAAATCAGGGAGTCAAAACCAACGGACCCAGATATTGTCCATTTCACCAGGAAAAACCCAGATATTTTTCCATATAACTAAATGTGACTGTGTGGTAGTGAACTCTATGGGGCCTGCAAACCTGGAGTCCATCTCCAAGTGAATCCAAATGATTTTATCCAACAGATGCAGACAATTCTCATAGCTTTGTAACTGTTTCCCAGTTCCTCTTAGACTAGGTCTCCTTAAACATCCAACTATTACAACAGTGGATATTCTGCTGCTTTTACCACCACCAACATAGTTAATACAGGCTTTTCACTATACTTAGTTGGATTTGCTTTCCTTCAACATTTCATTTCCCTCTTAAACCACATTGCCTATTGGAATTCATAAATTCTGAACTGAAAGGAAACCCAAAAGGGTTGTGTACATGACATGAAATTGCTGACAAATACTGACTCTATCTTCCTCAAGAATGGCCTAGCCATCGTCTCTGATCATATTTCCCTTGTCCAACACTATCATCTTATTTTTGCTTGTATTATTTCCCCTTGATGGGCAACCCAAATCTTGTCCTCCTACTCCTAAGTTAAAGGACCCCAAAACACAACCAGATGATATGATGTTCCAATAGGTGACCAATACAGGCATCCATGATGTTTCTGGTTACCACTTAGCACTATAAGACTGTTCACTTTGTCTACTCTTCATGTCCAAATATGTGCCACACCAACTCTGTCCTTTCTTCCAGCAGACAGCACCTCACCCCAGGTCTTTCCATCAAAAGCTATTGATACCAAGGATGAAAAGTCATAGTTTTTTATTTTACCAAGATTTCAGATACTTGAAAAAGACTAGGAATTATATCTAGTTGTAATGGTACTTGGAAAAATAAGATGACAATGATTTGCATTGATTCTAGTGTGCTCTTGGCTATAATTTATAAATGCATTGTTTTATTTTATTTATTATTACAATGAGGTTATTGATGGAAACATCACCACTTGAATGGGAAAGATGGGAGAATGTCATAATATTTTTTTTGTACTTGGCTTCTTTTTATATCTGACATTTCCAATGCTTTCTTTTTTTAAAAAAAAAAGAAGAGTAAAATATATGCTGGTCTATGACCATAACAAGGATTTGATTTGATTAAAAGGTTAAAAGCAACATAAAATAGGATCTAGCTCTTCCTTCCTGCTGCACAGCTATATGTTTGAGCAATTATGCATAATGCTTTTGGAAATAAAATAAATAAATAAAAACAATTACAATTCACTTGTAAACTTCTGAATGGTATTTTAGCCAGAAACCTAAGTTTTAATTTAAGTAGCTATAGAAGAGAAAGAGACATTAGAGAAATGTCATGAAGTGTCTTGTGGTAATCAGTCACATAGCTTGTAGGTTGCAGATAAGCCAAAAATAATTCCATTTTGCAAATATTTTAGGGCTTTTCTACCCGCTCACAGCACAAATTCAATTCTTATATAACATCCTATGAGAGAGATGATAACAATTTATTGAATATGTTCATTTTCTTTGTAAGTGTACTGATTAAGCATATTTTTCTATTTCTTTTTGATAATGATTGTCTATGCAAAATGTTTCAAAAATATTACCTCTCCCTTTTCTCATTAGAAAGCTGATCATTAATTACAAAACCTTGTATTAAAAACCTTTTGGAGCAGAAGCAGGTTACTCAGAAATCTGAATATCTCATGCTGATCTTCCCTGATCAAACCAATGTATCTTATTAATAAGAAATATGAAGGTATGGAGTATGTTTAGTTTCTGTGAATAGTCACCAAATACAAGCTAAACTATCTTCCAAGGGTGTTTGAAAATATTTTAATGCTCCTTGACTTCATAATGGTTTCTGCTAAGAAAGAGCTGTTAGGTTTTAAGTTAGGAATTTATGATTTCTTAAGCATCAGTGTATTCAACTCCCCTCATTCCAGGAAAGTGATGGCATTCTGCACTTTCTTTACATTTTGCTCTATTCACTGCATACTTTCTCTCCCACACTACAAAAACAGACCCAGAAAAATAATGAAGATGATGGAAGTGAAGCCAATTTTTGGTATTTCCCACTGGTTAGGTGGAGAGAAAGTTGGCCAGCTCACATGAAATACTGAGCATTGTCAGGACATTCATGAGACACTGTGAAGATGCTTTGGAATCAAAATGCTAGAGGTGATGCTCATTAGAAGCACTGTTATGGATTAAATCTTTTGTATTTCCTACCAGGTCTTTTGCCAACTTTGTTTTGTGGTTAAAGTGAAAACTTGTGAAAACATTAGGGCTCAATTGATAGTTAAGGAAGCTCTCAAATAATTTGAGACAAAGCTTCCAGGAGATATCATATCCTGAACATTCATAAGATGTTGGTAAATTCTTCCAGCACTTTAAACAAACTAGACTTCATCATGAATTTCATGACTATTCCTCTGAACTGGATTTTTTTAAAGATCCAATCTGGGTCAGTCACTGAGTTTAGGGGGGGGGTCCTTATTGCTCTGTGAGCTTGCCTTTCTCTTGCAGACATTTAATTATCCAAACTAGATAACATCATCAGTGTGTGTGTCTTTTTAGATGTTGATTGGGGTATTAAATCATTGGTTGTTGTTTCCTTATGCTGCCAAGTGCTTGCCTCCTAAGTATTTGATAAACTGATGCTAAACCAACACTCCTGTTGACCGATGAGGAGCCCATTATCCAGGCCTCAATCATTTGGCTGGTTTTGTGCTTGCTCATCCAACAATCTTAGTATTTGCAAATATGAATGCATGTCTGTTCATTACAATGCATATCTGAAAGCGTCTAAGTCAAAACCTCTAGTCTTGGTAACCGACCCAGATTGGATCCAGCAACATTATCCTGGAACGTGTATATTTGCCTTCATTCGTGACAATTTTTTTTCAGTTTTATTTAGGACAGGGGCCAAATGGACTGACTCATATTCTTTACAGTATCACACTGTTTTAACTTCGTAAAAATGTTTTTATTTTATTTATGAAACAAATTGGTGTACTTAGGAATAAAGTTCCAAATATTGCATAATCCATACCTACTATGAATTCTCCCAGGATTCTTCCATCTAGCCAATCTTCCCCCTTTTCTCTCATGTGCTAAAGGGGAAGGAAAAGTAAAATATTATCAAGGGAATATTATCTATATTCCCTACAGATTTTCCCACTATTTTCTGCTGTTCATTTAGAACATTGCCTTAGGCATATGACAAAGGGTAATCCTTTCTGGTAGAAATTCAGTGAAAGTATTTGATCACTGATATTGTTTTAGTCCATCTTCATTTTATACTTATGTCTGCCTGAGAAAAGTGTCTCTTTTTCATTCTACTAACCTGGGAGGTTCAATATCAGTAGAAACCAGGGGAGAAATTCAGCAGGTTCTGACAGGTTCTGAAGAACCAGTAGTGGACATTTTGAGTAGTTGGGAGAACCGGAAAATACTAACTCTGGCTGGACCCAGAGTAGAGTGGGAATGGAGATTTTGCAATATTCTTCCCCCAAGAGTGGGGAAGTAATGGGGATATTTGCAGTGTCCTTTCCCTGGAATGGGGTGGAAATGGAAATTTTGCAGTATCCTTCCCCTGCCATGTGCACCAAGCCATGCCCACCAAGCCATTCCATGCCCACCAAGCCACGGCCACAGAACCAGTAGTAAAAAAAATTGAATTCCACAACTGGTAGAAACATTGGAATAATTCAATTTAGGTAAGCAATTTATTTATCTATTTTAAAATTCTTTCTCCAGATTAAATCGGTGCTCTTTTTCTTTTACTATTGAGTTCTGGTTCTCTTAAGAACCTGGAAACAATGCGGTATTGTCAAGATGCATGCATGTGTTTATGAAGTCATCAGAAACCAAGTTCAGCTTAAAGAGATTATATCTTTACCGCTACTTCCTTTGTTTTTAGAAATAGCTCTACCTATAATATGTATTTCCTGCAATAAAGTTTGCAAGGGTCAACTTTTCTTCCTGATTCACATTCCCAAGCAGACACAAGAAAATTAGATAAATTAGGTAAGAAGATATGGTAAGAAAGTTAGATAAGAAGATCCACTGAATACAATTAGGAAGCCATGCCAGCAGCCATCTCACAATGCCTCCAGTATCCTGCCCTTTGTGCTGCTTTATCCCTTGATTTAATTTCTAAACCTCTTCCTCTCACTTTTTCAAGCTAATAGTTATGGAGCTAATGTTCTTCAGTCTCAGGTTTTTGCTATTAGTGTTCTGCTTACACAACAATTTGATGGCATGGCCATCAGGGACTTCTACTTCATCGTCTTCAACCATTCAGTAAGGTCTGTTTGGAAGATGTTGAGACAGAAGTATAATTTTGGTTCTTATTTATGTGACAAATTTATATTCTAGGACTATCTCAGTTTGAAAACTGCATCATTTTTTTAAAAGTCTATATAATCCAGAAATAAACTACTGTTTTTTTGTTTTTAAATCACTCGAGTTGTTGCAGGAGATAATTGGCTTTTATTTATATTTAATTTTTTTAGAAAAACTTCATTTCACAGTATATTCCAGACATGTTAGTAGAATCTAAAATGAAATATAATTAAGTCTACAGTTTTGTTTTGTGTTTTTATAAATAATTACAAAGATTGAACTTTGGAA
>JANHFP010001727.1:22290-33943 GCA_032468135.1 Calamaria suluensis | reverse complement strand
CCCACAGTATCTGAGCCAGCAGCAGGGGAAGGCTGGGGAAGGGCAGAGCTCAAGCCAGAGCTCAAGCCAGCCTCGGATTCTGATTCAGAGTCATCTCCAGCAACAACAGGGGCCATGACACCCACCGCCCCACCCAGGCCCTCCCTTTCCCCAAGCATTTCTTTGCCTACCAGGTTTTTTTTGCCTACCTGACCTCCATCACGTTGGTCCCCATTGTGTGTAGGGAAACAAAGTTTGCGGGACATAAAAAATCCTACAATCAATCAATTTCAATAAAAAATAACAATCTGGTGAAGTTGGAATTGATTTGGTTTGAGGTGTTTTTAGTCCCACAAACTTGTTTCCCTGCAAAAGACGGCAAGAAACATGATGAAAAAAATGCATCAGAGGGGAAATCTGGTAGAGAAAAAAATGCTTGACGGACGTGAGGGCCTGGGTGGTGGTGGGTGGGACAACCTAGGTGGTGGTTGGTGGGCACTGAGATGGAGAAACGGACAACAGATTAGCCACCATAAGGGAAGGAAGCCACTTTTCTTGTTTCTTTGCTGCTTGTCTTTCCCTCATGCCGGAAGCTCCCTTTCTCTATTGAGTGCAGTTCCTAGATCCTCTTTAGCAACCGGGCTCACACCGGATAGAGGAAAAAGTCGCTGATCTTTACATGGGAGGAAGATAAGGGAAGGTTTTTCATTGCAGGAGTAAGCTTAGGCATTCCTCTGGCCCCCCCCCCCCTTCACCATCTGGTTGTGGCATAGAAACTTCTCCCTTCACTGGGTGTTAGCCAAGGGGAAGCAGCTGGAGCAGCAAGGAAACCTTGCACAAAAATGGCAATGGAATAGGGGTAGCCCAGAAGGGTCTCTCTCTCTTTCTTTCTCTCTCTCTCTCTCTCCCTCTCTCTCCATCCCCAGCTTATTAGGGAGAGGGAAGGGGCAAGAAGTGGGGCAGAGAAGAGAATGGCCTCCTTTTCAGTTGTTGGAAGCAGCTGAAATCTGCTTCATCTCCTCTGCGTCCGCGTTCTGCCTGCTTTGTAACATCCAGGGGAGCTGCATCCAAGGGAGCTTGGCGGTATCCCGGAGTGCAAAATTGGCTTTCATTTGTTTGCATCTTTGGAACAATCATGACATGGATGACTGAGAATCTCCATAGACAAGAAGTTGAACAACTGAAGAGTATATGTAATCAGATAAGCAGCAACCTATGTGAAAATAATAGGATGCTGTGGCTCAGTGGCTAAGTCGCTGAGCTTGTCAATCAAAAGGTCGGCAGTACAACGGTTTGAATCCCTAGTGCTACATAATGGGGTGAGCTCCCAGCTTCTGCCAACCTAGCAGTTTGAAAGCACATAAAAACGCAAGTAGAAAAATAGGGACCACCTATGGTGGGAAGATAACAGCATTCCGTGTGCCTTTGGCATTTAGTCATGCTGGCCACATGACCATGAAGATGTCTTTGGACAGTGCTGGCTCTTTGACTTTCAAACAGAGATGAGCACCGGCCCCTAGAGTTGGGAACGACTAGCACATATGTGCAAGTGGAACATTTACCTTTACCTTATGTGAAAATTCAGTGAACCTAATTTCAAGAAAGGTCATAAATGGAGGTGTGTATTAAGTTAGATGGGCTTCCATGAGAAGCAATTAAATCAAATTGAAAAGGAAAAGAGTTAATAATTCATCATTTTTTCTCCTGTTGCCATTTATAAAGTATATTTTTGAATTTATGTTTTAAAAAAATTAAAATATTCTTATTATAAAATATCTTGAGGGAAAATAACAAACATTAATTTCTGCCTTCAGAAAAGGAGAAAAATAGAATAAAAATGCCTCTGCTGTCTTTTAACAAAAGGTGTTCATAGATTTAAATGGAATTGTTTCTGTTGAATAAATATAAGAGATCAGGAAACAGTTGAAAAATGTTTTTTCCCAATAAAGAAACTGGAAAAATATTAAAATGCTCTTAATAGGCACACCCAATAATTTTGTTCCCCTTTACTTTTTGAACGTAAAAGATCTACATGTAATACTTACTGAAATTAAGTTTAACAAGTGAACATATAAAATCTAAAGTTCTGTTTCCAACATAGTTGTGTTAGTTCAATCATTTGTGCTGGACTATAACACCCAAAATTCTCAGTCAATCTCATACTGCTGCCAGAGAATTCTGGGAATTGCAATCCCAACACATCTGGTACCATAGAAGTTGTGTTACATAATTCCTTTACTGTGGGTTTTTTTTTTGGCTTATTAAATTTCTCAAAGTAACAACACTATGGAAACAAAATAGAAGAACTTTATACAAATATGTCTTCTTTTAACCTTGATCAAACAAGTTCAAAATCTCTTCGCACACCTTTTTGTTTCTAACCATCTTCTAACCATCATTAATTGATTCAGATATTATCATAGGATTTGATCTATTTTCAAATTTTCATTTTCCCATCTCACAGGCCTTTTTCTAGACTTTACCAAACCTCTTTTGTTAATCCACTAAGGCAGGGGTGTCAAACTCATGTCATCACAGTGTTGTCACATGATGTATCAGGACTCCCCCGCCTTCGCTGAACCAGGCATGGCCATGGCCAGTGTTTGATACATCTGGCCTGTGGGCCATGAGTTTGACAGCCAGGCACTAAGGAGTCATTATCCAGGTCATTCTCTTGACTTATGATTTGTATTTCCACTTCTACATCATCGCTGTCTTAGAATCCACATTTTTAAAAATATTCTAATATTTCTGTATCAGGTGAGGCCTGTTTCAGTTCTTCATCCAAGATATTACTTTTAAAACCTGTAATTTCTTTAATATTTTGTAGACCGTTTAGAAAAATTGTGACTTGGAAATGGCAGTTACAAAGAATCATCTGTGAATGGAAACATTTGTTAAAACAAAGTATTGACATATCTCTTTTTTCTGTCTTCAACTATGAGAACCTATGACACCTCATCATAATAAACATGTTTATTCTAAATAGCTGCTCTAATACAACTTTAGTTCTGGGAATGCTGAATAGAGTAGAGTAGGGTAGGGTAGGGTAGGGTAGGGTAGGGTAGGGCAGAGCAGAGCAGAGCAGAGCAGAGTAGAATTCTTTATTGGCCAAGTGTATTTGGAAACGCAAGGAATTTGTCTTTGTCTTGGTGCATAAGGTCTCAGTTTACATAAAAGGTATAAATTATAAATCATAATAATAGTCATCATAAATACATTCATATTGAATCATAAGATACAACACTTAGTGATAGTCATAGGATACTAAATACGCAATCGACATAAATCATACTAGGAAACTAAATAAAACAATATAAATATAAACAATACAAGCAACAAAGTTATAGTCTTAAGTAGAAAAGGAAATAGATAATAGGAAGGATGAGAAGAAGAATAGTAATAATACAGTCTTAGTAAATAGTCCGACAGTGTTGATGGAATTATTTATTTAGCAGAGTGATGCCATTCAGGAAAAAAAAGGTTCTTATGTCTAGTTGTTCTGGTGTGCAATGTGTTATAGCATTTTGAGGGTACAAGTTGAAATAATCTATGTCTAGGATGTGAGGGGTCTGTAAATATTTTCTCAGCCCTCTTTTTGACATGTGCAGTAATCAGGTCCTCAATAGAAGGCAGGTTGGTAGCAATTGTTTTTCTACAGTTCTAATTATCTGTTGAAGTCTGTGTCTGCCATTTTGGTTGCAGAGCCAAACTCAACAGTTATAGAGGTGCAGATGACAGACTCAATAATTCTTCTATAGAACTGTATCAGCAGCTCCTTTGGCAGTTTAAGCTTCCTGGGTTGGTGTAGAAAGATGCTGTTTTTGATGTTAGATGTCCATTTTAAGTCTTGAGATATTATAGAACCTAGAAGCTTGAAGGTCTCTACTATTGATAGTTATGGTTCTGGTACTGAAATGTTAATGATTTATGGATGTATGCATGTATAACGATATGGGCAGAAGGAATACTAGGGTGTAACCTTATGGTTACCTTATGGTGAAGAATAACTAAGTTTGTTTGTACTTGTGATGAAGATTGGAAGTTACTTCTTTAAATAATTCTTTTCTTCTTTCCTTATTTTTTCCTTTCTCTTTTCTTTGCACTTTTACCTCTATTTTTTTTCAGAATTTAGTTTGCAATGTCAGTATGGTGTTTAAAATTTCCACTAAAATATCTTTTTAAAAAAAACTGTATTTCCTTTAAGACAAATTGTATGTCATCACCTTTCCACCACTGCCTATGTATCTTGAAAACAAAGTTTTCATAAATCTAGTTGGCTTTAGTTCAATCATGAATTAAACTAATTCATTGTAGAAATGAAACTGCAGTTGTTGATTCCTACATAGGAACTGCTGACAAGCAAATAGGAAAATATGCTGATGACAACACTGGAAAGAGGCTGGAAGAAAGGAGACCAAATTGGAATGACTTATCTCTTTGTCTGTTGAAGGCACTTCTGATGGTTTGTTCTATGTCTTGTGGTAAATGAGTTGGCTGACAGTCAGCTTCCACATTCAAATTGGAATGACGAGCACAAAACTATCCCAATTGAACACCTTTGAACATGCAATTTCCATAATGTGGGAAACCAACTTTGACAAACATGTACTTACTATAATTAAAGTATTACATAAATCATAACATGCAGAACTGTCTCAATTTCCCAATAATATGAAGTTTAAATGTCACAAAATCATACATTGAGAAATCCATATTAATATATTTATTTATTTATTTTGTCAACAAGTATAAGGAAACAAGTAACAGTATAAACATAGACATTGAAACAAAAATTGGCACAATTAAAGATATAAATAGGCAAAACATAGCCATAAACACATGGGTTAATTACAAATGGATGGGAATAATAGGCCAGGGATGGTAGGCATGCAGGTGCACTTATGCACGTCCCCTTAAGGACATCTTAAAGAACGTGAAAGGTCCACAGTAGACAGTTTAAGGGAAAAAGCACAGGGATTAGCAAAACTAACAACAGGACAGGATCAGGTAGGGTGTTCCAGACATTTATAACTCTATTTTAAAAGTCATACTTTCTACAGTCCAAATTAAAGCAATTTACATTGAATTTGAATGTATTGGTAGCCTTTGTGGTATTGTGGTTGAAATTAAAAAAATCTTCATGAACAAGATTGCAAAATAAAATAATGTACACAATTTTACACAGGGATGCTCTATAAAAAGATGAGGTACCAGTTGACAAATATGAATATTTTATTAATAAGATTTCAAATGGGAACAAAAATTTTCATGGAAGATTGAAGCAACATAGGAGCTGTATTGATAAGAGTTTTAACACTGTTAATTTCCAAGCTTAATAGACCAGAAATTATTGCTTCTTGCGTCATTAATTTTAAGTAAACTTTTATGTTAATTATAAGCTTGCATATACGTATAAGCAATAACTATGTATATTTATTACATATATCCCCAAAAAGATGCTTTTTCTGAGAGATTTGTATTTCAAATACCAGCTCCAGTACATATTAAATAAGAAGGTTATGATTAATATATGGAAACTTTATTAGGATTTAATTATGCTATGGGGACTATTTCTAATAAGGGCTTAAATACAGCAGGTTTAACATGCACAAATTGTTACAGCAGCTTAGTTTCCTAATCACATTTTGTCTACTTGATTGATCAAGTTTTAATAAGTAGAGTGCACTTGTTCAGCATGTGACCAAATGTCTGTCCTTCTGTATGAGTTACACTGTTGTCTGCAGGCTTCCACTTAACGTTTCATAAGCTGTAATAAAAGTGTGCTTTCTGTGTCATGCAAATATTGTTTTTCATATGTCGACATTAACACATTGAAAGCCTGTAAAAGATGGCGTGTCTTTTCCCCTCTCTTTTTTAAAAGGTATTTTTCGTTCCTGTAAGTGAACAAAATTAGTTACAAAGGAAATTGTCAGGGTTGATATTCCTGACACAGCTTTTCTGGCAGCTAACTTCTTATGCTAGCACATCTAAGGTGGAATATTACCAATGCCCTAAATCTCAGAAAGTTTCTGGTTCTCTTGTCTATTTAGATTTTTGGCCTGTGGCCTTGACTGAAAGAAGAATTGAAACAGGGGATATGCTGTCTTTTAAATGGGAATTTCTGGCAAGGCTCTATGAAAAGAGACAGAGACAGAGATCTAAAATATTTGTTCTCTGTTCTCTGTTAAAGTTCTAAGGTGACGTTTGGCCCTTGATGCTGTAAGTTGAGCTTGACAGTCTTTGAAATACTGAAATAAGTGCACATTGGAAAGACAGGCCTTATTCATTTTGAGGCATAGAAGATATTTTGCTTTTCTGTGATCAAAACTGACTATAGCCAAAAACTAATCTGATGATAAGCAGCCTACCAGATCATCATTTTTACTGAACAGAAGATTTTCTAAGCAATGAAATATGTTTCTTTGTTATTGCTACCAGAGACAGTTTTAAAAGGTTATTTTTACTTTTTGATATTATTGAGAACAGTGTTTTAATACCAGTCACACTGCCACTATGAATGTATGATGATATTTTAGTTTCTTAGATATTAGCAATCTATTTCTAAACATACTTACTTGTGGCAGCAAATAGTACAGAAATATATAACTTGCAGATACCATACAAATTATGTCTGACGGTACCCTAAATCCACTAGGGCTGAAGATACAATGACATTTTACCAATTTTGCTGACTTGTGAAATATAAATAGGGAGTGTTGTCAGCTGGGGAATTCTGGGAGTTGAAGTCCAACATCTTAAATCTGCTGAAGTTGACACTATTCTAGGGAAGGAAGGTTTTAGAAATAGTTACCACAAATAAAGCTATCACTCTGTGTAATCTTTCCAGGAAAAGAAACCTCTTTAGCTAATTATTTTAACACATCATTTGGTCTGTTTCTTTAGATTTTTTTAAATTTAAAATGAAAGTACATGTTTTTGTTGATTTCTTTTATTTTTTTGCAATACAATTTTATTGGTTTTCTTGGGGTAGCGAAAAGGGTGAAGGGTATAGGAAGGGTATGAATTCTTTTTTTTTACAACAACTTGCTTTCCAGGGTTATATGGTTCATATATATAGTACATCACAAAGATAAATGTAAAATTTGTATCATATTACAAATTTTTAACGTTCTATTGGTTGACAGCCGGTCTATCCCTCTGTTTGTTTTCTGCCGTGGTCTGTTTTACTTCCTTCTTGTTTAACTTTTGAAAAACTTTTTTCCATGTCCTCTTTCATGTCATCCATTCCTTGTTTCAAATCTGCTACTGCTTGAAGGATTGCTTGGGATTCTTTGGAGGTCAATTCCATCTTTCCTCATTGTAAAAATGCAGCAACCGACCCCTGCTCAGCTGGACTGGCCATGGCAGAAGCTGGTGCTGAAACAGGGCTTTTTTTGTTTCGAGGGCATAGTCAAAGATTTTAATTCACTAAATTTGTATTATAGACAGTCAACAAGGCTTTTCTTAAAGTAAATCTGAATAGGTAGATGTGAACAGTCCCAGGTTAAGGCAGCAAGTAAAGTTCCACCAGTTAGAGGAAGACCCAATTTTCCAGTCAGCTTTCTTTTTTTCTCATCCAGAAGATTCCCTTCCAGGTATAAGATCTCTAAGTACACCAAGAGGTTTTTATCTCCTAAGTGTCAGGGATCACGGGCCCCACAGTTTATATTATTCTTGTATTCTTCTAACACTTACAATCCAAGCATTAAACCAACTTTTCAAGTTCACCAAAACAGTTTGATAAGCCCAAGGTCACATCTCTTTCACACTGGTGCATTAGGAAGAAGAATCAAGTAGGCAAAAAAAGAGAGTAAAAGTTCCACTTTGAGGCTAGAGAGTCAGCCCCACCCTCCCTTCCAACTCCAGGGGAGAACTGCCACCAAAGAAAAGCCAATCAATCGAACAAAAAAAAAAAATCAAATCCAGTTTTTTATCTATCATTCCAAAATGCAAAATCCAAAGAGTTCTAATATTTATGTCATTTCTTATTCCCTTTCCTGTCAATAGAGCCAGATAGGAAGCTGCTCAAACTGCCGTTTAATACAAAGGGGGGGGATCACTCACCCTCCTTCTGGCTTACTATTATTTTAAGAAAACTGGAGAAAGTCCTTGCTGTAGGAGCCAGCAGCCTGATTGACAGCTCAACAGATACAATGTTTCACTCTGGCAAGCTGTGTATCTGGAAGTAGCTCTCCACTCTGTGACCGCTGGCAATGGCGGCCGAAACGCTGCATCCTGACCTGCAGCTCCCAGTGTTTATTTGAGCAATGGCTCCGAAGACCCCATCAATGGGCAGAAAACCAGTTGCCCAGGACGAGCCCATCCCAGCTGCAACTGTCTGCATCCACGCCGGAAATGGAAGTCGCTTGTGTTGATTTCAATCATCTACATAAAGGTATCCTAGGTAAATTATATAAATCACAATGAATATTAAAACATTAAATTAAAATTAAAATATAACTTTAGGTACAATATTCTTATTTGTGATTGGGTTGGGTTTACATGGGATTCATGTAGTAGAATTCAAAGTCACTAAACAGATACCTATTAAACTGAGGTTATATTACATATTTTACATGTACTTAGGGGTGTGGGTTTGCCTGATTACCTGCCTGCCTATCTGTATGTGAACTAGTTCCAATAATGAATGTGCATATATGGAAGTATGTGTATGAGTTGTGTGTGAGAGAGAGAGGAGTAGGGATGGGGAGAGCGAGAGAGTGTGTCATATATCAACATATTCATTTATGGAATAAACATACCTGAATCACAGAACTGTAGAAAAATTTTTGTACAATAAATATGACCTAAAATACTGAAATAGGTATTTAGGTTGCCTGCTTTCAAAAAGGACCTGAATGCCATTGATGAATTCCAGTAGACTTCTGTTTCCTTTGATGTCTTCCAAAAACAGGTGCAGGGAGTGAAAGTAATTTTCTTCCCAATTTTTCTTTCACATGGCATGCCTTTCCTCTTACTCTGGCACTCTTCAAGAATTGCCAGATGGCATATCCCCTAAGCAACTCCTCTCAAGAGCTTATTTGGCACTGCTGTCACTCCTTATCCAAGGAAAAAGCCTCTGAGATAAAGGGAATCTTGCAACAAAAAACTCCTCTATCCTCCAATATTTAGGCATCAAAAAAGTCTCTGCTACTTGCTAAATGTTTATGTCCTAATAATAATACAAAAACCTTATCAAGAATCAATATATCACACTATGTATCAGAACTATATTTTCCTATTTATCTGAGACTTTATTCTTACTATTTCCTCTTTTATAAAAATGATTTTGTATTTTTGCTCTTCCTCTGGTCAGTTTCAATTTTACTACCATTTTATGAAGCAAGGTTTGTATGTCACTAAAGTATGTCACATCCACGTTAAGTTCTCTTGTAAGATCAAACAAATATGGCATCTAGACCATCATCATAATGTTTTGTGAATTCCCAAGCTTTTTCTCTTTAGCAAAGTTTCTTAATTAGGAGGGATGGAGAGCAATTCCTTCCTAATGATCAAGTTTTCAAAAGTACAAAATATTTCAAAAGAAAGTTTGGTTTCTTGGTTACAATGACCCAATCCTTTCATTGGGAATATTATGGCATGGGAAGCTTGGTTACTATAAGGGAAAACTGGTACCAGACAGTAAAGGAATGACTGCTACACTGGTTGCATTAATGAGGCAAGTATAGCCCTAGCTAGAGACAAGTAGATTTTTTTCATTTTTTTAAAGAAATAAGCGATATAACACCCTAGAGCTTTATAAAGAAAGAATGTCCACCTCATAGGTTCTTCACATCTATAGTATCTTCCTAGGTAAAAAATAAACCCTGTATGTGCCCTCATCATTTTGTGTGAATAGCTTTCTCAGTTGCCAGATAATAGGAAGGAGGATATAATAGGAAGGAGATGGGGAAGAGAAAGTGCAATTACATAAAGGCACTATTGAGGAATAATAACAATATCAATAGCACTTAGACTTATATATATATAACTTTTTAGTTCTTTACAGCACTCTCTGAGTGGTTTACAGAGTCAACATATTTCCCCCAACAATCTGAGTTGTTATTTTACCAATCTCGGAAAGATGGAAAGCTGAGTCAACTTTAAGCCCATCAGGATCAAACTCTACAGTGTGGACATATAGCTTACAATACTGCATTCTAACTACTGCACCAAAGAGATCAAAGAGGGGGACCAAAGAGAAAGCATGATCATAATTCAGGTATGCCAACTATTGAAGCTGATGCTAATAGAAGAGGACATTTGTAGCTCGGGGTGGAACCACTGTCCTTGGTGGAAGCTTATTGAAGCTGAGCTGAACAGAATCATCATGTCATGCCTTGACTAAGCCTTAATAAACCTATCTATCATATATACATGATTAGATTGATTTATGGAAGTTAGAATTATGAAAGAATGTATGCAGACAAACTAGCTATTGTAGAATTGTGGCTGCTCATCAGTATCACTATGTGCATAGGAATATCAGTTTTTATCTGATCTCTACTTAATGTGGTATGGACAACATGCAGTCCTAAAGTTTCCTAAAGTAGAAGTTCTAGTATTCCTTATCTCAACTAAGCTGATTATAGCTGCTTCCCAACTAAGTGGGCATTTTTACTTATTTAGGATAAATATTTAATATATAATAAAAAGGAAATGCCTAAATTCTTATTTATACCTTAAATCTAAATATCTGTTAAAGGAAACATGTAGAAGAAAATGCATGCATAACATACAGTTCTAAAAAATACTTGTAACAAGTATATGTAATATTTTAGAAAGTATGAAAAGTACTAAAATGCATACCAATATGTTTGACTTCTAAGAAAAATTTACTGAAGAAACTTAAAAACTGGGGGACTGATGAGAAACTGATTTTCATTGAATAAAACTGAAACTGACAACTTTCTAGCAAAGATTCCTTTTCAAGAGAAATTATGCTATATTTTAGTCATTTTTAAAGAAATCACAGTGGACGTTTTCTCCAGGTATTTAGCTTGAGTTATATCAAACTTGGATAAAGGCTGATTCAAGCACAGTCCAGTTTGAATAATTTCTATTTGGCACGTGTACAGGATAGTTCTACAAAGTATTTTCATTATACAGTAAGTTGCATTTTGTATCTAAATTGCGTGTTGTCAGATAAAAAGTGGGAGTTTTTGTTAAAGATTTGCAAAATAAATTCTTAACAGTCTTGTTATAAAATCATTATCAGTCATGTCAAGTGAGAAAATGTTTAACAAGAACTAATGTTAGATTCCTCAGTGTATTCTAAACACCTCCCTTATATTCTCTTAAGATTTCATACACAGAATTATATTTAGGTCATTTGACAATATTTAGTTCAAACATTAAAAGAATTCCACTATAGTTTCATTTTTTCTCCTTAATAAAGTTCTTTGATATAGAACATTGATTCAGAATCTTTTGGGAACTTAGGGGCCAATCCCTTTACAGGGGTGTCAAACCTGAGGCCCGGGGACTGAATTTGGCCCACAGGATGCTTAGATTCGGCCCGTGGGGTTGTCCTGGATAGAATGAAGGACCAGCCTGCAGTGCCTCTGCCAGCAAAAATGGAGCTTGGGAAGGTTGTATGCCAAGCTCAAATTTTGCTGGCAGAGCATTGCAGGAGGCCATTGCAGCAAAAAATGGAGCTCAGGAACCTGTT
>JANHFP010001727.1:0-16060 GCA_032468135.1 Calamaria suluensis | reverse complement strand
GCTCTGCTGGCTGGAGGATTCTGGGAGTTAAAGTCCACAAGTCTTAAAGCTGCCAAGTTTGGGAATCTCTGTGCTATCTGGTTCTGTATTCTACTTTGACAGCAATTGTAAAATCCAGAAGTCAATAGGTCTGAATGAAATGATTTCGAAACTTAATTCCTTTGACAGTGGCTGAACTTGAAAAGACAAAGATGACAGTTTTTAAAACAGAGAAGAAAACCAGTGTAGCTTCATGAAAACAAATTAATTATGCTGCCGATGCGCTGTCCTGAATAATGCATACTGAGTCCTGCATGGAAATGGAAGTTAAACGCTTTTGGAGACTATTTGCTGCCTTAAGGATCCTTTCAAATGGACACGTGTTGTGTCATGCACTTAGTAGGGAACTTGAAAATTATGATTCTTTCCATCGCATTGAACTGTTTTATAACAAGGAGGCGCCTCTGTTCTGACCTGTTAATAGCTTCCACAAAATGATTCTCTTTCCAGAATGGATGGTACACTAATTTTAAACAGATGGCCACTGTCACCAATGTAAATTCAAAGTGATGGGGATTCTTTGCGTAGACATAGCTCCCTTTTTTATAGGGAAGGATTTTGGAAGACGCTTCGTCTTCCAGCTGTAGGTTTAATCTCAGAAAGAGCTACAGTGCTTCAAGGAAAGTTGCTTTGCAGCATGCACCAAGATGGTTTCTGCAAGAAGCACAGTATCAGTTTGAATAGTGCATTTTCCAGATCATTTACTGTGATCAGGTTTCCTTCTTCCCTGATAGGATCCACTTACTTTCAAGCAGATTTAAATGTTTAGAATGGCTGAAGAGACACCAGCCAGAATATAAAGCAAAATTTATTTGCTGTTAGTTACAGTAGTTGTTCCAGAAGAGAATGGATGAAAATCTCGTTGGCAATTTCATGTGTTATACCTGAGGGAATTTTCATCAGGAATAAGGAAAAATAATATTCCTAATATAGTTGCCAGCTTCAATCATTTATTGTTATAATTGCCATTAGTAACTCCAGTTTTGGAAAAAGAAGCAACCATCGTTTGCTATACTGTATTTTTTTAAAAAAACTTGCTTCGTTCTTGTTGCATCCTTTTTGGCTAATGTTGGAAAATTGCTACGTTATGAGTGGAGAGCCAGGGGGCTTCCAAATGTTGCTGCATTAAATCTCCTAGCGTCTCTTGCGTTTTGCAGTGCTGGCTAGGGATGACGGGAGTAGTGATTTAGTAGCATTTGAACGGGTACAGGCTCTTCATGTGTAAGAAAAGCGTATTTGCAAAGAATTTATATCCCGAAAAAAGACTGTCCTTAAACTTGGATGCAGAATATAGCATTGCCCCTTTTCAATTTTGTAGGGAATGTGTAGAGATTCTTATGTTAGTTTTATGGATTCTGCAAGGTTTGGGGTGCTTTTTGGGTGCAGGGCAGGCTTTTTAGTCACGGCTATCAATGAAACCAAGCTTGTTCTATTTCCCGTTTTAATTCTTTTTCTCTTTTTTTGGCTTTGCCTGTGGCTTATGTCAAACTAAGTGCTGCTTGGTTTATGATAAGCCATATTACAAGGTATTTATACATTTAGTATCAGGCTTTTCAAACGAACAAAGAAGTTATCCTAGAGTGGCATGTTTCACAGGCATGATGGCTAGGCCAAGGAAAGTTAAATCGCCCTGTAACTCCAATGGAAACAGCATTATTTGAGCACTTTGTGCTTGCAGTTAAATTTAAGCGTGTAGTTTTGATAATCTGCTTAGCATTACATCTGGTTTGAACCTGAGCCATGCATAAAGTACCAGTTACATGCACACTTGATCAATTATAAACATAGGATTTTCAAGCCGAGGTTTGAAGTGGGCTTGCAGACCTTGACTGGCAGGAAGCCAATTTGAGTTCATTGTACTTAATGCTTGGGCAAATATAAAGTAAACACTGATTATGGGAAAGGAAGCAAGGGAAGGAGCGAGTGTGTATCCCATGTGCTGGTTTATCATTTGTATATTTTATAACTGTTAGTAATATCAAATATTTACGGTATGTTCTAACTTTCCTTAATTAATGAATCATTGCACTTAGGAGGCAGTAACAACTATGTAGCTTTAATTGGCACTTGCAGAGGAGGAGAGAGAAAATTAATAATGCCTTAGTGGAGTTAGGTCCAAGTTTCTCTTGCGATTGCCAAAGTCCAAGCAAGATCTCACTGTTGCTGCTTATCTTGGAGAAGCCTCTCAGTATTTTTCCTGGTCAAGCACTTCGCACAATATATTTTTGGATCACTCTGCCCTTTGTTGTTTAATTTGGTTTCAGCATCAGGTTTTAAGTTTTGATGACAATGCTGCTTATTCAACTCCTCATCCATCTCTCCTTTCTATTTTCCGTTGTGAGGAAATTTTTCCATTGGACTGAATGAATTGAAATTGTATACGTATCATAAGGCAGAATGGATTCAGAGGAATATGGACTCACGGACTAGTAGAAGTGCCTGATTTTTAAAGCAAGCATATTGTCTCTGAAAGAGCACTTCCTATTTTGGAAAGGCTGTTAGGGAAACAGATTATCATCCTATAAATAATAAACATGTAAACCTTATGTTTCTTTGTATTTGGATGGAATTAATGATCAGTATTCAATTGCAAGTATAAAAATATATGGCAAAAAGAGGGGAAATGCAGTAACACACTGCAATATATGCATATTTTCAGTTTGTGTTCTACAAATGGAAGAAATGAAAGGGTTCATGTTAGAAGAAATTGTAACGTACATCTGTATTGGTTACGTTGCCTCTTTCTCATTTGTAAAAATAAGTGTTGATGTATATCTGTTTTTCTTTCTATTTCTCAGGGACTTCCTGGACCTGAGGGATCATCAGGTTTACCTGGAGGGTCTGGTCCTAAGGTATGTTTTCTGCTTTGATTTGTAAAGAGGAAAATCTTAAAAAACATTATCCAAATTATAAAGTAAACAGAGAAAAATCAAATATATGAAAATTCTTCTGAACTCTAGCATAGTGAAGTAAATATTTGGGAAAACAGGAAGCTCAATACGTGCAGGAAATACAGGACTTTTTAAGATTGTTTCAGTCTGTCCAAAGTTGAAACAACAGTCCTTTCCTTAAATTGGAAGGGGGAGCAAGCTCTTGCACATCTGAACTAGGTGAAGCCTATGTGCTTCTTGTAGAAATCTTGGAACATAAATGTCTGTGCATTGAAGCTTCTGGATCCATTCTCATTTTGTGGGATTTTGTAACCCCCATAAGCCCAGTACTGTAGTCTTTCAGTGCTTCTCCTTCATCTTTATAAGAAATGAAAACAGATGAGGTTGTAAAATGAACTTTAACTATTCCTGCTTCATTCTCTAATATGTTCCTCTATCCTCTTACACACACCAGCCCACTCACTCAGATACAGCCACAATTCATGATACTACTCTAAATTACAATAAGGGAATCTGTATTAATTACAATAGGGGAATTTCGGAAAAGGGGTAGCTCCCAAGAGGAAGAGCTGCAGTGATGTAACCTGGCTTATTCATTCAATTCGTCTGTCTAAACATTTTGTACAATTTGTTTTAGTAACCCCATTAACTAATTAAAGTCTCCTATTCACAGGGCAGCAAGGGTGAACAAGGACCACAAGGGAAATCAGGAATTCCAGGTACCAAGGTAAATTTGGCTATGTTTCAGTGTGTCGTGAGGCACACTGTGTGTCATGAGGCACACCGCACACAGTGAATCAAGGAACTACATTCTTCGATTAACATAAAAACTATGCTTTCTTTGTGTTCAGTGTACGTTTCTCTCTTCCTGAAATGAACTTGTGATTACTTTAAAAAAAACTTAGCTTCTTCTGATAATTAAAGAACAAACTGCCTATATTAGCTACTCCTTATTAAAAGAAAAAAGAGAGCTATGTTTATGGATGGAGTTCCCTTTTGGAGAAGCTCCAGGGATGTACTATATATATGTTCTAGGATTGAGGGCAAGTATCTACACATGGTTACTCATGTCTCGTACCTCCTTTCTCATGTTATTTTTTGTCACTTTTAACCATGGCTCATGTTGACATCTGCACAAAGTTTACCCAGGGCCAGTGGTGGGATTCAGCCAGTTCAT
Source organism: Calamaria suluensis (assembly GCA_032468135.1). Classification (NCBI taxonomy): domain Eukaryota; kingdom Metazoa; phylum Chordata; class Lepidosauria; order Squamata; family Calamariidae; genus Calamaria; species Calamaria suluensis. The sequence continues at coordinate 11,953 of JANHFP010001727.1, read as the reverse complement.
CCCACTTTGGGAGAACCAGCTGTTAACTTTCTGAGCAGTTTGGTGAATTGGTCCTTGGAAGAAATCATTAGGTCAGAGAAACGGTTGTTAAATTATTTGAATCCCACCATTGACCAGGGTCCTTTACATCTAACATTTGTAAAAGATAACAATTGTTGAAAGTACAGATAGTCTTTGACTTATGGCCATTTATTTAGTGACCATTGAAAGATATATTGAAAAAGCTGAAAAAGTGACTTGTTATCAATTGTCACACTTACAACTGTTGTATCATCTCTGTGGTTGCATGATCAAAACCTGGGTGCTTGGCAACTATATTTATGATGGTTGTATTGTCCCAGGGTTTCAGGACTGCTGTTTACAACTTTTCCAGACAGCTTCTGATAAGCAAAGTCAATGGTGGAAGGCAGGTTCACTTATAAACAGTATGGTTAACTTAGCAACCCTTGTGATTTGCTTATCCACCACAGCAGAAAAGGTCACAAAATTGGAAATGACTCACTTAACAAGTGTCTCACTTACCAATGGAAATTTCAATCCCAATTGTGGTTATAAGTCGAGGACTGCCTGTACCTAGAGCTTTGATTCCCAATTTGAACTTCTGCAGTCATGGACTGGTGGGGAACTTGATGGCAAAACGCTTGTAGCAATTAGAAATGAGGTGATTTTTAAAAAATGATTTACCACTGCAGTTCTTTTAAATGTTTGCATAAATCAAGCTCTGAAATCATCTTATCAGGTTTGTGATAGAAGAGCTGTGCTTTTATGTCAGTAGTTCAATTTTCTTAATGTTGATGGATATTTTCAAGTATTCTGAGCAAAGAGTAGAATAGAGTAGAATAGAATTTTTTATTGGCCAAGTGTGATTGGAGGCACAAGGAATTTGTCTTTGGTGCATACACTCTCAGTGTGCATTAAATAAAAGATACGTTCATCAAGAATCATAAGGTACAACACTTAATGATAGTCATAGGGTACAGATAAGCAGTCAAATCATATTAGGAAACAGTCAATATGAATCGTAAGGATACAAGCATCAAAGTTGCATTCATACAGTCCTATGTGGTAGGAGATGCATGATGGGAAGGATGAGAAGATTAATAGTAATGCATACTTGGTAAAGGACGGGGTGGCTCAGCGGGTTAGACAGCTGAGCTTGTTGATCGGAAGGTTGGCAGTTCAATGGTTCGAATCCCTAGTGCCGCGTAATGGGGTGAGGTCCTGTTACTTGTCCCAGCTTCTGCCAACCTAGCAGTTCTGAAAGCACCTAAAAATGCAAGTAGAAAGGTAACAGTGTTCCGTGCACCTTTGGCGTTTAGTCATGCTGGCCACATGACCACGGAAACGTCTTCGGACAGCACTGGTTCTTCGGCTTTGAAACGGAGATGAGCACTTTCCCCTAGAGTCGGGAACGACTAGCACATATGTGCAAGGGACATATACTTGGTAAATAGTTTGACAGTGTTGAGGGAATTATTTGTTTAGCAGAGTGATGTTGTTTGGAAAAAAAACTGTTCTTGTGTCTAGTTGTTCTGGTGTGCAGAGCTCTATAGCATCGTTTTGAGGGTAGGAGTTGAAACAGTTTATGTCCAGGTTGTAAGGGGTCTGTAAATATTTATACATCCCTCTTTTTGACCCCCTGCAGTATACAAGTCCTCAATGGAAGGCAGGTTGGTAGTAATATTTTTTCTGCAGTTCTAATTATCTTCTGAAGTCTGTGTCTGTCTTGTTGGGTTGCAGAACCAAACTAGACAGTTATAGAAGTGCAGATTACAGACTCAATAATTCCTCTATAGAACTGGATCAGCAGTTTCTTGGGTAGTTTGAGCTTTCTGAGTTGGTGGATAAAGAACATTTTTTGTTGTGCTTTTTTAATGACATTTGGCAGAGTGTGTTGTTATTGAGCAACCTGTGTCATAAATGTAGATTCACTGTGCTACATGCCAAGGTATTTTCCTTCCTATCATAAAGTGCCCCAAGCTTCATAGCATCCTCTATGGGCAGAATCCTCACTGCAAAATTCTACACTGCAAAACAATCCATGATAACCAAAAGACTTGGTCAGATGATGCCATGGAACCAGTATACATGGTTAGATACAGAACTATGCAAGGTCTGCCTGACTGGGTGGGAATCATGCATAAAATCACTAATCTAAGGAGACTGGATGGGTTTCAAGTCAGGAGACAGAGATTGAGTGGTCTTCATAAATCCTCATTGGTGAGGAGAAAGGGGAAATCAAATCAATGCTACTAACAATACTCTGGGTTTGTTGCCTTTCAAACATGGCAAAGCCTATTTAAGCCAAACAAATAAAAGCCAGGGATATGCCTTTTGCAGTATTTTCCATGTATATTCTTTTTTAATGTGAGTTAATTGGAAATATTACCAGAATCATCTGTCCATTTCGATAACATCACTTAATTGTGTGAAAAGCTTAATAACCTCCAATCCTCTGTAACATCCTCCAAAGAACAAAATGTACAGGGAGAGAAAAGTGTATTGTAACACCTACTCCTAGTTTGAATCTATATAATAGATACTCTTTAAGTGAATGCTATCTAACTTAGTCATATTCAGAAGAGGTCAGTCTAAGTCACACTTCTAAGGATAGTAATACTTCTTTCTGGATCATTTAAATTTTGAAAGCAGAAAGTTAGTGGGAGTTTTTTTGGTGTACAGTTCAGTTCATTGTTCAAAGTCAAATGTTTTTACTAGACTCCATATATTTCATGATCTTCTCTAATACACCAGCTTATTGGGGCATTTGCATTTCAGGAAGAGCACATAATTAAGTGTGGGTTTCTTTACAGAGTATTTTAAAAATGGAGCATTTCCTCACTCCCTGTATCTATGTGAATCCCCTTTTGTGCTGGCCGATGTTTAATTGCCTTCAGACAGATTCATACAGAGCGTCACAATTAGCAGGCATGTTTCCACTTCCCTTTTCAGTTGTCTATCTAAGAATATTAAGGATAACAAAAAGAAAATCTGATGTGCCAGATAAAATGGAATGAATGCAATACTCCAAACTGAGATAAATTAGGGTTAAAATGGAAATTATGTTCCTGATAGACAGGCCTCCACTAATGGAATTTGGATCTTTTACACATGTAAGAGCTGTCAACTTGGTTGTGTTCTCCTAATGTTCCCTAGGCAGACAGCAATCTTCATTTCTTTGGGGCTGTTCTTTCTTTATGATACTGCAACATTTTGGAGTTAGAATTTTGAAATTAAATCTCCTTCTTGTGTAGGCAGGGTGTCCAGTTTTATTCTATCAAATGACACAGAAACAAAGGGAACAATCCATTTTTTCCTGATAGAAGCCAACAGATCGTAAGAGGTTTGAGATGAGGGTGAGGATACAATTTGCCTAGAGAGTGCCTGAGGATCAAGACAACCTGACTTCCCACGGAATGAGTCTGTCAGCTGGCATCTTGCGGTAATTGCTTCCCATGGCAGGACCTCACCAGCCGAGGGAGGGCTGTTCACGTCAACTCAAGATTCCATTTTTCTTTCTTTCTTTCTTTCTTTTTACAGTCACTGAATGATAATTGTTTGCTAAGGCTAAGGGAACTTGTGGCCAAGTCAGGGAGAGAGGAAAAAAACACACACCAGGGCTGGGACTTTGATTGGCACTCATTAACCTGGGAATTGTGCCTCGTCATTCCCTCATTCAAAGCAAAAGGGTATTTTGAAGGAAGGGAGAAGGAGGATGCTCTTTTGTTTGGGGAACGCAAATGAGATCATCCATGCAATGGAAATGCAGAATGCCATGCCTGAAAGCAAATAACTCATTCTATTGACACCAAAGGGAGCCAAATAATACACACAATCATATAATGTAAATGTTTCCCTTCAACAATATCTACTCCTTTGGAATTTATTTCTCTTCCAACTCTACTATGGTTTACTTGATTTGTAATTAAGAGACCCAGGTCTTATTCTACAGAATGTATAACTTCAATCATTTGGCTATGCTGACCAACCGTAGAATAAAAAAAGATAGGCCAGAAGTGCTAATGAGGACTAATAGGATTCAGTTGGACTGATGAAAAACAATTGAGCTGTATATCACATGAGACTTAAAAAAGAAGAAGACATGGTTCTGCATGTTATTTATTGTAACCAGTTAATGTTTCTGTTAAGAATAACTGCAGTATCCTTTGCCTTGATTGCAAAGGGACACTTTTATAGGGATTCATCAGTTTTTAACATTATAGTATTAGTTGTAATAATGGAAATAGATCCTTTTAAATTTAAAGGTGACCATTGTTCAGAACATGATATACTGTTTTGGAATTTAGCCTAATTCAAATTGCAACAATGGCAAAGTAAGTAGAACTGGTCTTCAAACTGCTCAGGCAAAGAGATAACAGGAGATCACCCACAAATGCTTCAGACAGTTGTCCCTTGTAAGCCACCCATAACAGTAAGATGGGTTATAAATCAATAAATCAATAAAAGATAAGTTGTCTGCAAGACAAAAATCTTCAGTGATGAGCACTGGGAAATGAGAGAATAGCCATCTTGCTCAAATCGTGCTTGACACCTTTAAAAGGATGCTAAGTTTGCATATTTCCTTTTCTAATCACATTAGGAAATTGCTTATTAACTACTTTTCAGCTATTTGAAAACTTTGGATTGACAAGTCTGAAAACACTATGTGAGTCTGTCTTTAGTCCTTAATGGGAAAAAATAACTATAAGCTTAAGAACTTTGAACAAAAATTAGACAGTAAAATGCTAATTAAGACTTTGATTGTAAGAAGTTATAAATAGATAAGGGTCCATGTAAATTTTAAATAAAATTTTGGAGTTAATTATACAAAAAATCCCTATTTTGATTTTAAAAACACATATATAAGTTTTTTAAAAAAATGGATACTAGAAAAACTGAAGACTTCAGTTAAAGGAGACATCTACCATCAATTGTGATTCAAAATGTGGACAAATTAAAAAGCAGACCTACTTTTAAAATTATTTTTCATCTGTGAATATTCTGTCAGTGAGATAGAAACTTTATTTTCCTTCATCTGTGCATTTCAGAATAGATGTAAAATTGTAAAAACAAAAACTAAACCCCCACTAATTTAAATCAATATACTATTCATACCACCCATCCTGATAGGCATTAAGTCTATGAAACACAGCCTTGATTTGCCTCAACAAGCTGCTTGAGCTTGACCCTAAGGACATAAGGTGTCTTCTTGAGGTAAGGAAGAAGGCCATTTGCCTTGGTGATGTATTGTGTTGTCACTTTGCAGCTTCCTTCTCCAGCCATCCACCATACAAACACAAGTTGAAGAGACCAAGTGAAACAATATTGCTGTCCTCCTGTTTGAAGAAAAAAGACTGCAGAAGCAACACAATCCCTAGGAGCATCATTGCCATGCATGAGGACAGAGCCAAAAGAGACTGGCCTCTGTCCCTCTTCTTTTGTTTGCTCAGCAACTATTGAAGGTCTGAACTGACAGCCTGCAAAAAGCTTATTAGGTAATTAGACATCATTTACTAGAGAATGTCTGAATGATTGTCTTACCCAGGAGAAGCAAAAAAAGAAAAAGGCAATTTATAAATCCATTCAGTACTGAAGTCTAGTTCAAGGATTTTATTTAGCACAAACTGGCCAAAAACAGGACAAAACTTCCAGATGTTTAGCAAGAAGTCTGAAAGGGAGCTGAAGTACAACACAGCTGTAAGTGAGCCCCTAGACTTGGATTTATTCACACCATATCACACAGCAGTGACAGCACGCTATGCTTTCAACTTGGTGTATAATGATTTTTTTTTAGCATCATATATAATTTTAATATATAGTTTTAGTATATATGTGTTAATTCATATACTAATTAATATTAATGCAAGGTATATTAATATACTATGGGTTAGTCTATTAATTAGTTGTATTTATATAGCACTAAAAGGGACATGGTGGCTCAGCAGGTAAGACAGCTGAGCTTGTCGATCAAAAGGTCAGCAGTTCAGCGGTTCGAATCCCTGGTGCTGTGTAATGGGGTGAGCTCCCGTTACTTGTCCCAGCTTCTACCAACTATCAGTTTCGAAAGCAAGTAAAAATGCAAGTAGAAAAAATAGGGACCACCTTTGGGGGGGAGGTAACACCGTTCCATGCATCTTTGGTGTTTAGTCATGCCAGCCACATGACCAAGGAGATGTCTTTGGACAGCACTGGCTCTTTGGCTTTGAAATGGAGATAAGCACCACCCCCTAGAGTTGCAAACGACTAGCACATATGTGCGAGGGAAACCTTTACCTTTACCTTTATATAGCACTGGTTTTATAGATGATTTTGTAATCCTGATTATATATATAATTTGAATAATATTTTATATTTCTGCTAGTACCTTAAATTTTAGTTACAGACTAGACTATTGACACAACGGGATGGCTTTCATTATAGAACTAAACATAAATTTAGTTGGTCAACCTATATAAATCTTTTTCAATTTTGATTTCTAGGAGTGGAAATGGATGCATCCGACTTCTCTACATCCTTTCCTGAGAATGCATCTGGGCTACACATGGATTCAAAAACATTTAAAGAAAGGGGACTTAAATTGCATTTTGCTTTCCAGCCAACTGACTGTTCAATAGTCAATAAAATACATAGAAAATGGACTCACCTTCTTCTTGGTGTGCTTTGGAGATTGCAAAAGACAGGTCTCATGGTCCACATTTTGGAATGTTTATTGAATTGATGTGCTTCTAGTTGCTGTTCTCCTCTTTCACATAGCCAGAGGAATAAGTGCTTTGTGTTTTATATATTCAGTTTGCCAACTGTGGTTCAGCAATAATTTCTCTCCTTTATTAAATTTAATGGGCAAGTAACTTGCCTTTTGGGATGAGGCTACCATGGCAGTATTTGTTATGGTATATCCATTATATTTTTTGCAAATATTGCAATATACCCATGACCATAAAATGTAGCAACATTGTTTTCAATGGCTTGGAAGTGATTAAGATTCCTTCATGAGAAAACAGTTCAACCAATATTAATAAATAAAATTAATCAAATAAAATGTAACTGTGAAGCTGCTGAGGAATAACAATAGTAAGTGCATGAAATAAACTTTGTGTGCATAATTGCATATTCCAACTGATGTACTCTTTATTATTTTATTCTATATTGCATTTCCATATACAACCATACTTCCCCCAATCTCCAGATGCATTTTGAAACACATCCATGGTCAATCCCTAGCTCAATTAAATCTCAATAAATCAGCAGCAGCCCAAGATTCAAAGAGAGATTGGGTATGCTCTGAATGTTAATTGATGTAAGCTTTGTTTGGATGCTATTAAATCTAAGAACTGGATAAATTCCATGTCTTGTTAACATCAGTCAAAATAAGATTGCTTTCCCGTAGACATTTGTGCATCCAGCGTGAATATGTACAGAAAAGAATAGCCCTTAGCTTCCATGAAAACCAGGATTCTCTAATATCAGGATCCCAAATCACTTGGAAGCCATCATTCGCATACTATTGAGTGCTTTGGATTAATAATGCCTAAAGAGAGTTCTACATAATGTGAAATCCATAATTACATCAGTAGACATTGGCAATGCAATGGAAACTTCTTTCTCACTATGGCTGATCCTGCATACTCTAAAGCAGGGGTCTCCAATTTTGGCAACTTTAAGCCTGGTCCTCCAGGCTTAAAGTTGACAAGGTTGTAGACCCCTGCTCTGGAACACATTTTGTGGCTGTGCAAATATGCTACACTGCCAGATTAATTGCATCTCTTCATTCCTGTGATGGAAATTATTTAATCAGTAAAATATATCAGTGGGATATTTGTGTTTGATATATAGCTCAGTGACTCATTTCTAACATTGAGCTTTCAGTTTGACACATTAATTTGCCAAATTGCCTAAAGTGGTTTTACCAGAGATGCAATAAATATAGGCCATAAGAGACAGTTCAGTGTCTCTGCGTCACTTAGGCATGTACTGTTATATACAGTTGGTTTGTGCCTCTGTATAATATATTAGTCTCTATATCTCTATACTCTGTAATGACTTGCTTCTATAAATATTGCTTCTGGTAGACTGTATGCACAATCTTTTACATTAAAACACGAGTCCCCTCAAACTGCTAGAATGAATCTTAGGTTTTGAGGTAAGCATATTTACTGCAGATCATTCAGCTGTAACATGTGGTACATGGATCTGTTCAATCTACATGCCATATTGAATCAATTATACCTGCCTTAAATCATATGTTGCAATTCACACTAAGGTGAAAGCTTCATTAAACCCCGGAACCCCATACAGATGGTCAAGAAGAATTGAAGATAAGTTGGTGAATGGTAACATCCCTTGAGAGAATTAAGCAAGATCCAAACTGAACATATATGTTACCCTTGATTTTCCAACAAATATCATAGCAAGGTACCTAACTTTAGCAAAACCCATTCTTTCCAATTGTTCCTAAAGGTAAAGGTGAAGGTTCCCTTTACACATATGTGCTATCCATTCCTGACATCAGGGGGTGGTTCTCATCTCTGCTTCAAAGCCAAAGAGCCAGTGCTGTCCGAAGACATCTCTGTGGTCATGTGGCTGTAATGACTAAATGCCAAAGGCGCACACAACGCTGTTACCTTCCCACCAAGGTGGTCCCGATTTTTCTACTTGAATTTTTATGTGCTTTTCAACTGCTAGGTTGGCAAAAGCTGGGACAAGTAATGGAAGTTCACCCCATTATTCAGCATTAGGGATTTGAACTGCTGAACTGCTGACCTTTTGAGAGATAAGCTCAGCATCTTAGCCACTGAGCTACCACATCTCAATTGATCGCATCTGATTGTTCATAATGATACCCAAACCATAACACTTAACCAGGGGAGACTTAATAAATTAGTTTTTTCTTTCAAAATAATTGTTAAATATGTGCAAAGCACAGAAATATGTTTCAGTCTCATTTTTAAATATGTGCATATCACAAAAGAGTTGCCAGAAGCAAATTAAAGCCAGGGAAATATTAATTTCAGGGCAGAAAAGCTAGTCTTGAATGAAAAGAAACAGAAACTGTTGGCAATATAGTCATTGTGTGAATGCAAGAGAGATGAAGTTGTTTTAGAATACAGTAGTTGTAGCTGTGATAGTTGTGGTCATTGAGGAGGACTAGGAGGGGGGCAATATTTAGAAGTCTCTTTCAAATATACAAGCAAACACTATTTGGTGTCAATGTTTGCATGGCAGTTCCATGCAAGCATCTTAGTAGATACTGAAAACCTCCAATTCCTTATTTGGTGTATGTAACAAGCATCTGCTCTCTTCCAAGATACTACACATTCCCACACAATGGTTTTATATTATCATTATTCTCATTCATTCATTCATTTTCTCTCTTTCTCTCTCTCTCTCTCTCTGATTTTTTTTTCAAAAAATCCAGAATGGAAGGGGAAAATGTTATATTAGAAAACGTCAATTAAGCCTTTAAAAAGACCATCTGCTGAATGCTGACTGGGGTTTCATGTAAACAAAATGCCTGCGCTGGTTACAAACAAATGATCTTATCTATTGTATTGTGTTACAAATTAAAATTAGATTAAGCCACCTACATGGTACCACTGCTGAATCTTAAATTTCTTATGGAAACTGAATGTTTGCTGCAAGTGTTCATTCGGCCTGATGAGAGCCTCATTATTTCTGTACCAGCAGTACACACTGGGTATAGCATAATCAAAGCCTGGGGGTACGTATTAATTATCCTTTTGAATAGTGATGAAATTTTAAAAAGATCTCCTTTAGGCTCACATCATCAGCAGATGAAACAAAGCTTTGCACAGCTTGCGAGCAGTGGCTCACATGTGTTTTTACATCTGTTCAGGATATTTCAATTTGAAGCGCAACAAGCCAAGGCTGGGATTAAAGGCTGGAATTAAAAAAGGGACAAGGAGTGAGAAAACTGCAGAAGCTAATAGTCCATGCCCTGGGCAGTCCAGGGGGGGGAAGTCTCTGGCTTTAAAAATGAATATACCACCATTGTTGATGTTGTTGTTCTTGATAATGCTGACGATAATCTTTGCCTCTTCTTCATCCTCTTCATCCTCATCCTTCCAGGATTCATTCACCAGATATTTGTGATTCATTTTGACTGGTGATTGAAACAAAATTTCCATTCCATACCATAAGGCGGAAAATCTAATTCTAATTAGCTGTTATTTTCTCATGACCACTTCAGGGATTGCCTTGCATGGATTCACAAGAAAATAATTCATGTTGATTTTGTTGAAACATGTTTGGAGTGTGAGAGGACTTTTTCTCTAGAACCCAAAGGTAGAATGGGGTGAGGGTAGGGATGCAATACATACGTATGGGGGAAAAATTAAAATTTTGGCTTAATTGATGATACAGTGGTATGTAGTCTCCCCCACATTTCAGAGAACAGAGCTTGGAGTATACTTACATAAAAATGCAGTAAAATATAAATATAAAATTTCTAACCTAGTTCTAAACAGGCTAATACAAATATGTGATTTAATTGTTACAAGTTCAGTTGAAAAAAACTCACTATTTACTAGCAGGATAACTTCAAATTAATTTTGATTTTTTTTATTGTATTCATGAAGCCATGAATACAATAGGCCTAGGAATTATGGAATGCTTCTAGATGTTCTGTTGTTCCATTTATTTCTCATACCTGATTTGTTTTGTTCCAATTAGCATAACTGTGTCTCATATTTATTTTTATTTTTATTTTTTAAAAAAAATGCATATTGTCTACTGGAATTAAAGGTACTGAAACAACAATGGGACCATAAAATTGGATGGTTTCAGCCACAGTGGAAATTTTAATGTTATTGTCTAATCAACAGTCCAGTAATTATTTGGGTCTTGTTTTTCTTGAGATACTTCCATCAACCTGGATCATTATTAACTTCTTCTATCCAGCTATTTGAATATGGGATATTTAAACTGAGCATATTGCATATAAGCATCAACTATTTTTTCTGTAATATTATAAGAGGATTGCAATGGAGTACAAATAGTAATTGCAGTATACTGGTCATTAAGTATTTAAATATTAAGTATTAGTATTTTTAAGCAAGACAGTAAATATTCTGGAGCTTGGCAATCAACAGGTGGATAAGTAATTCTAGAAATGTGTTTTAGCTTTGAACTGGCTTCGTGATAAAGCTGGTCTTCTTGGGTTGCAGTTCACTTTTAACAATGCTATAGAGCTTAGTGTGAGAGAGCATGCATAACTCTTCATTGTCACACTCACAACAAATCTACAGGGTTTTCAGTCCATCAATGACAAAGCCACCCCTGATTGTGTTGGAGATAGTGCCAAACTATTTCACAAAGTAGTGATTCAATATAATGTTACTTAGCTCCCATTTTGGAAGACAATATGTAAAAAGAAAAAAGAAACACAACAGAAAACCCAAAAAACACCTAATGAGGATAGGGAATAGTGTGAGACAGTAACTCTACATAATGCTTCTGTATATTGATTCTAGCTTCCTAGATATAACAGAAATATATAGCACTTAGACTTATATACTACTCCATAGTGTTTTACAGCACTCTCTGGAAAGTTTACAGAGGTGGAATATTGCCCCCAACAGTCTAGGTCCTCATTTTACTGACTCAGAAAGATGGAAGGCTGAGTCAACCTTGAGCCGGCCAGGATTGAACTCCAGGCTGTGGGTAGACTTAGTTTGCATTACTGTATTCTATACTGCACCACCATGTTCCTCTTCAGCTGTTAATAACTGTAACTTCCAGCACAGCTGAGTATTGACCATGATGACAGGGATTGCTTAACATTGTGAGGAGGAGATTGCCTCATGCCATTTTGAGTAAATGAAGCAACATACTCCATTCAGCTTTTTCATGACTGGCATATCATATGAGGAAATGCTAGCCTGAAATTCATGATTCAAAATTTTATATTAGGTCTGTCAATCTTTTTGAAGGCAGG
>JANHFP010001725.1:50610-67994 GCA_032468135.1 Calamaria suluensis | reverse complement strand
CTTAGTTATCACCCACTGCTTTTGGACTCCCACGCAGACCAAGGAGAACACCGTTCAGGTGAGTACAACGTACTTTTACAACTACAACATTTAGTAATATAAATTCTGGTCCCAATTACTGTTATAAGTCAAGGACTAGCCACACTTTGCTTTCCTAGGTAAACAAAAATATTAAGAATCCTATTTATTTATTCTGATATGTGTATACTTTATTTCATAGTTGTGAATTTTTTGTCCTCAAATCCATCCACTGGTTATAGTAAGAATCCAGATTAAAGTATCCTAGACAGATGATTATCTTGCTTCTGTTTGAATATAAGTGAATGAGAATTTATCCATTCTTCATTGGCTGCAGTCTTTAATTGTTCTTACTGTTAGGAAGTATTTTTGGAAGTATTATCTTCTTATAAATTAAATCCTTTATTTCATATTCTGGTGTGACAGAGAACAGTTCTTGAACTATCACATTCTTCTAGATAGATGAAGAGTGCTGTCAATTCCCTTCTTGGTCTTTTCCAGTTCCAGTTCCTTCAATACAAGATTGTATGTAATTACATGATAGGTCTGACATATTTTATTTCAACAGGGAAAATCTGGTACAATATTTGATAACTTTCTTATTACAAATGATGAACAATATGCTGAAGATGCTGGGAATGAAATGTGGGGTGTCACTTTCGTAAGTAATTTCATAATGTATATTTATTGCAACATTTAAATTTCTCCTCTGCCTTTATGAGTATTGGCACTATATAAATATTAAAATAAATCTTAATGTAATAAACTGCCAAAACCATAGTGTTATAAAAAAATAGAAGGCTACATATGCAATAGAAGCAGGATTCAATGATTTGTGTTTTAAGTTTACTCATAATGCACAATCATTCTTAACTTCCTTATGCTCGATGATTGGACATATGCATTTTTTAATAAAAACAACTTTAAATAATATTTAACATTTCCAACATTTTCCATGTTGATACTCTGGTGCAATTGATAACATAATCAAAAGGTCAGTGACTACTAAGTGTTGCAGGTACAAACAGACAATAAGATTGAAGGGAAATTCCTGTTTTAATAGCTTGTTAAAAAGCAGTAACTGGAATAGTCAATGGCTCCAAATCACAACATATTGTAGCTGAATTCTTTTGCTAATTAATATATTATTGTCTATGTGACAGACAATAGGGCAAAATTCCCATTTAGATATTTGTCTAAATATGTACTAGTATTAAACTCTAAAGAGGAAAGATTTGTGCAGATTAGTTTCACTATACTGTTCTTCTCCTTTAATCCAATCCTTACATAATTTCAATTCCTTGTAAATGTGGGCAAATTCATGAATGGAAGTGTTGAGGATTAAAAAAATCAATGTTATAAAATCACCAGCTTGATTCTGTTAAGGAGTAAACAATATGTACATAAATCCTTTTAATTGCATTATCCACCTCCCACTACACTGATCATGATTTACTATGAAAAAGGCTCACTCATTATAGATGGGGTTTTGAAAAAATAAATTACTTGAATAGTAATATGGTTGTAACAGAAAAAGAGAAGAGAATCTATTTCTATTATGCTTTTCTTATACTTTATAAAATGTTCCTGGTCAGTATTGTTTTTATAACATCGCAGCATAGCATGATTGTGAAAAACTGATCGAATAGCAGGAAAATATGATAAAATGAGAATGATCAAATTATGATATAAACTCCTAGAATTGGATTTTAAAATTAACTATTGATATTTACTTACATTTATTGATATTGAATAAGCTAGGAAAAATACTCTGAACTTGAGTATCATTATTTGGGTTTGAACAGCTTATGTTTGCATGCTATCAATAGAATAGAACAGAACAGAACCGTGATGGTGAACCTATGGCACATGTGCCAGAGGTGGCATGCAGCACCCTCTCTGTGGGCATGTGAGCTGTCGCTGCAGCTTGGCTTTGCCACACGTGTGCATGCTTCCCACCAACCAGCTGCTTTTTGGGTCTCTGCCACAAATGTGCAGAGGATAGGGCACACGCGGGGTTTGCACATGCGGGGGGAATGGCGCACTGAGTGTGCATGCAGGGGACTGTGCATGTACGGGGGCCACATTCACATTGCATTTTGGGGGTTCGGGCGTGTGCATACTTTGGGCACTTGGTCTGGAAAAGGTTAGCCATCACTGGAATAGACAATACAATACAATTCAAAACAAAAACTTTATTTGGCCAATTGTGATTACACACAAAAGGAATTTGTCTCCGGTGCAGAAGCTTTCAGTGTACATGCAAAACAACAGAGTAATAATAGTCATAATAATGATATCAATAAGAAGATAGTTGAAAAGATGAGAAGGACAATAGTCATACAGTCATACTATATGGGTAAATAGACATAAGACAGTGCTGTGGGAAGCAGCAGTGATGGCAGGAGGGGAAAAACTGTCTCTGTCTGGTTGTTTTGGTATGCAATGTGTGGTGTCCCTAGAGGAAGGCTAAGCAATGTTGAAACATTACATGTCCAGGATGTGAGGGGTATGTTGATATTTTTCAGCCCTTTTTCTGACCCATGCAATACACAGATCCTTGCTGGAAGGCAGGCTGATTGCAGTTGTTTTTCTGCAGCCCTAATTATCCATTGAAGTCTGTACCTGTCCCGTTTGGTTGCTGTATCAAACCAGACAATTATAGAATTACAAAAGATAGACTCAATAATTTCTCTGTAGAACTGTATCAACAGGTCCAGGGCAGTCTGAACTTTCTAAGTTGACGCAGGAATAAGATTATTTGTTGTGCCTTTTTAATGATACCAGTAGTTCTGATGATAGGTGTTCATTTCAAATACCATGTTTTACAGGACAATAACAATCAATAGACTATTAATTTTAAAGTTTGCTCACTATAGCTGTAAGAGGATATATTATAATTATTTTGTACTTTGTGTTGCTGTAATATTATTAAAATGATGATATCTCTTATTAATTTTAATTAAAAAACTACAATATATTCTATTAAAGACAGAACTGTATATAACAATATAATTTGATCATCTAAATGTTTTAAGTTTGAGTTTATTAATTACATATTTCTTCTAAACAGGAGAGGGAGTGGAGAAGACGGGAAGGACAAGATGCAGCATTTAAAAATATTAATGAACAGGAGCCAAAGGGAAAAGAGACCAAGAAAGAAAAGAAGAAAAAAGCTACCAAAGTCAAAGATGAACTCTGATCAATCAAATCATTGTATAATTACTGTCACTCAATCTGGTCATCACTGCTGTGTAGTATTGTACTTATTTTCTAAATGTTACCCAAAATGCAGTTGTGATATGAAAATCCTGACAATTTTTGTACTACTAGATGGCAGTTGAATACCCCAGAAAACATGTATAGTTTCTATAGCTTATTTTATACATATCAGTCTCTGTAATATTACACACTATTGGTGTTCAGAAAGGGGATTAATTTCCTGAAATCATATAGATGGAGGAATTTACACACTGCAGAGATATGGGACACATAATTCACACTTATTGATCACTAAATCACTCCTGAATTGAAAGAGAGAGTAATTATTTTCAAATGCCCATAGATACTCTGAACTCTGAACAAAAGTACTATAATCAGAAATACAAGGAGACCTTGTGTGTTATTTGTCAATTGTGTCCAGATTGCATGGTGTAATTGTGTGAAAAAAAAATCCTCATGCCTGATGGATTTTCTGAATTTTATTGTGATTATTTTGGCTTAAAAGGGACTGAAATCGGTCATGAGATATATATGAATCAAGATACCCAACTAAATCAGAAAAAAGACATATAATTATTAGCAAAAATGGATTAATTGTAAGGTCATAGAATTTTCAAATTGGAAAGTATCACAAGGTCACCTATTCCAATCCTATGCAATCTGCAAGAAAGCCTATTTAAACATGTCCAACCTATTCTTAAAAACCTTCAGTGATAGAGAATCCAAGTCTCTGTAGAAAGTTTAAACCTTTGCCTTCCTCCCATTCATCACATGAAAAATTCCTCATAAAAATCTAGGCTTGATAGGCCATGCCATTTGGGATTTACAGAAACACGAACTGTTAAATTTGATTCCTAAATCCAAAATGGCCTCCATTCAGATGGTGAGGCTAGTCTCATTAATGAATGAGTTTAATTAATGAATGAGTGATGTGAGAAGCTAATATTTAACAGTATGGATCTTGTTACTTTTTTGTCATTGAGCATGGTAGGTACAGAATGCATTTTGATACAGATGTATAGTTTACTGTAGAATATTTCACATCACCACTTCTTTCATGCTTAATTCTTCCTGAAAAACTGGGAAAAACCGGTAGCTGCCACCATGTGTAACCGTACGACTAAACAATAAAAGAGCTCTTCCTATATTTATACATAAGAATAGCTTTCTGATATCATTAACCAACACTTTCTCCAATATTGGATCACTATAATTGGCTTTTTGGTTTCCTTTTGCTATGATTTTTTTAATTACTAGCCTGTCCATATCAGTGGTGGGTTGCTACCAGTTTGATACAGTTCAGGTGAACTGGTAGCAGCAGGAAGAAGATCCGCCCAGACATCATCAAATACGATCTGTACCAGAAGTGCCGCATGCACAAGCGAAGTGACCATGTGCACACGAGCGAACTGATAGCAAAGTAAGTGAAACCCACTGATCCATCACTTATAAAGGAAAGGCCCCAAACAGACAAGGCTTACATCTCCATTCATAAATGTCTAGCAGCGAATGAGAAATAACATTCCTTACACATGCTTAAGACTACGGTAGTATGCTCTGTATTGGGCTGTCTGATGATAATCTATAGAATCTATAGTTTCTACAAAATGGCAGAATGCCAGCATTGCTGAATAGGATTCTCCATTTGCTGCACTGCCTACCAGTAAATGTCTGACATCAAGTTAAAAGGCTGGATTTGACCTAACCAGTCAGAAATGAAGAGACTTCTTGGATGAGAAATAAAACATTTAAAAAACAAAGTCCAATTGCCTTTAGAAAAGCATATTTGGGACAACCAGGACCTAGATCAGTGATGGCTAACCTTTTTGCCATCATGTGCCAAAAGTGGGGGGAGTGCGGGGGGAATCATGCACACATGCACACACCCATAACTCAATGCTCCCCACCCCCACACAGGTGCACGTGCGCTCCCCCCATTTTTGGTACGTGATGGCCTGCTAGCCCAATTTTTAACCCTCCCCAGGCTCCAGAGGCTTTCTAAGAGCCTGGGGAGAGTACAAACAGCCTTCGCCACACACCCGAGGCCCTCTAGAGGACAGCAACAGCCCGTTTCCTGACTTCCAGTGGGCCTAGAAAGCCTGATAATTAGCTGGTCTGCATGTGTGCTGGAGCTGAGCTAGGGCAATGCTTGCATGCCCACAGATAGAGCTCACAGGTGGCACATGTGCCATAAGTTCGCCATCACGGACCCAGATGACTGGAAATGTTCATAAACATTTGGAGTAGAATAACAGCATTATAGTAGTTTTCTTCTCTTTATGGCCAGTTCTAGTAGTTGTTGGGAGCTGGGGAAGTTCTAACCCTAGAGATTTATAAGATGCCTTCTCAGTTAGTGGTGAAATCTGAACCGGTTTGCTACCGGTTTGCTGGCTGTGCATGCATGATGTGTGCCAAGGGTGCACTGCATGCACAGTGCTTGCCAAATGTGTGTTGTATGCACAGTATGCACCAAAAGGCTTGGCAAGGTAAGTGGAACAGCGAAGGGGGGAGATCAGCTGTACCGCACGATTTAGCTTTGCTAGAAAGCAGGATTTCCTGCTTTCTAGCAAAGTTAAACCATGTGGCATAGCTGATCGTCAGAAATACTGGTTCAGAGGAACTAGTAGCTTTTTTTAACTACCAGTTTGCCCAAACCGGTAGCTAACTACCAGTTCAGCCAATAAGCACAGTGCGCACCAATAAGCTGAAAACCAGCAAGAAAGTGATTACGATGTCCTCCAAAATCAGATCACATCTCAGCTGCCCTAAGGAAATGTGAGACCTCCAATATGTATCAGGCACGGGATGACTTGAGACAAGTTCATGGTTGCTAAGGAGGCAATGAACTCCCGTGTCACTCCAGAGTTAACATTGCCAGGTGACAAATTGAAATCCCTGAGCAGCATACGCCTTGGGATCTCAATATGCTTCAGTTAGTTCCCTAAAGATCAAGTTGTTGAGAGGTTTACAAATTTGGAGCTCAGATGGCTCTACTCTGCAGCTACATTGCTTAAAGTTGATAGAAACATACAAGCCAGCAATGAACAGTTAAGGGGAGGGGCAAGCAAACACAACAAGTAGCACAATTTTTCCAAGCTACTATAGTTTCTTCGACACTAGCTATTTCCCAAAGTTGCATCCATTCGTGATTTTGACTTGTTGCAAGCTTGGTGATAATTTATTCTAGAAAAATCATCCAATTTCAATGATTGGTCAGATTGATTGTACTCTATGCCTTCTTTCTCATTATCCTAAAACAGAATATATGCTACTTATAGTTCCTCATTAAAACAACCAACCAATCTTGCTGAGCAATGAGGAAAGGATCTCTAAAGACCATTAGTTCAAGAAGTTCCATTACTAACCAACTCCATCATATAATTATAAAGGTGCCCTCAAGTTGAGTTAAACTTCTAACTGAAGTTCAACTTGCATCTATCTAGTTTCCTTAGTAAAATTACAGGGTAGTATGCCATTGTCTTCTAGAATGCTTTTTAACTTCTCAGTCTGCTCAACAAAGAGCTTCCGCATACGTACCAATCAGAGACTTGTGGCATTCTATTAAATAAAGACTCATTCAAGGCACCACTATAATTTATTTACACAGTCATAATATAGCTCTTCTTTATAATATAGGAAGGCCTTGTTTAATGACCACTTGTTCAACAACTTGTTACAGTACTGAATGAGTCGTACTTACAGCTAGTCCTCAAAGTTCCAGCAGCACCTGAGGTCATATGACCATGATCCAGGAACTTGACAAGTGATCCAGATTTCTGAACATCACAGTATGCTGTAGTAGTAGATTTCCAATCTTCCCTACCAGCTTCCCCCAAGCAAACTCAATGGGGAAGCCAGCAAGAAGTCAAAATCTGTGATCATGTGAGGTCCTCACTTAACAACCTGCAGTGATTTACCTAATGACAGTAACTGGGGATTGCCATAACAGATGTGGTTAACTATAGTAGTCACATGTCATTGCTCTTCACAACCATATTGCTTAGCAATGGAAATTCATGTCATACTTGCCATCGTTAAGCAAGGGCTACCTGTGTAATTGAATTCCAACATTGTTAATTTTGACTTGCTTAATCATGGTTCATTGAATAGCTGGATTTGCACAACAATCTAAGCTACAAATGCTTAGAACAGACCAATTGATTCCAAAAAGCATTAGTTATTATTAATCTGTAAAGAAAACAGATTGGTTTTTAATAGGAATAAAAGTGGATAAAAATTGGAATAAACTCTAAAAAGGCAAATCTCAATTTATGCTTACTGAAATATCATAACATTAATCTGGCATGTCTATTGATCATTATGCAATATAATTACTTCAGGGTAGTTTTATTTTTGCATTAAAAGTGTGTGCATTCTGACAGTTATATATTAATCAACATTTTTATAGATAAATAAGTAATCTTGTATACTCTTTTGATGAAAGTTGAGTAGCTCCATGCCAAGATAGGTGGCAAATAAATTTTACAAATATATTGTGTGTCTGGTTGCCTCTGCTACTGGACAATTTCCATGTGTTTTAATGGGGCTCATCAGGAACTGAGTAATTTGGAGATACATCTACCTATTTACAGAAATTCACTCTCTCCAGCATTGAGATTAAAAATAGGGACACATCTGAGGCAATCTAACACCACTTCTGAACATCTCTGAGCACTCTTTTTCTCAAGTCCATTATTTTAAATTGCTTCTATAGGCCTTCAGTTAAAACAACAACAATGCACTGATTTACTGTTCAAGAAGATCAGCCCCCTGAAAATGAATTTACTTTTGAATATACACACATAGATCTGCACTGTCCGTATTATAGTGAAGATAGACAAAGGACTTTCTGTCAGCCACAACAGAAGAATAATTCACAAATGCCCTAAAATCAGGGGTCAATTCCAGCAGGTTCTGGAGAACTGGTAGTGGAAATTTTGAGTAGTTTGGAGAACCGGCAAATAGCACCTCTGGATGGCTCCAGAGGGGGGGGGAATGGAGATTTTGCAATATCCTTCCCGTAGGAGTGAGGAGAGAAGAGAGATTTTGTAGTATCTTTCCCCTGCCATGCCCACCATGCCACACCCACAGAACCGGCAGTAAAGCAATTTGGATTTCACCGCTGGGTAAAATCGTTTGAAAAGAATGGATCTAAAGGATCACAGGACAGTTTAATATTCTTTTAGTTGTCAGGAAATGGTTTGGACCCTATCCTTCCCATGTTTACTCGGTTTGAGAATGCCATCTAATGTTGTGGGATTTACCCTGAATAAATACTCCTAGGCTCTCTCGGGTCATCTTGAGTTCATCCCAACTCGCCCAACGAAAACCAATTTTTTTCCCCAGTCCACCCCGTCCTCTGAAACCCAGGCCACGTATTTACGGTTGCCGCGCTAACCGGAGCCGTTCCGAACAATCCGGGCCGGAGAAACACGTCGCGTTTAATAACGTTCTTAAGGCCGAATTCAGTGACGGAGCGGTGGCTCCGATCCTGAAGGACTTTCGGGGAAATCCGGCTCTCCGGGATTTGTCGCTGAGCGAGAGGGGGCGGGGCCAGGCCGGGCTTTAGCTCGGGGAAGTTGCTGAAGTTGGAGCGAGCGAGGGCTGAGCCTGGCAAGCGCTTTTGCTGGGGCGGCCGGGGCCTGACCGTGGGTGTCTCCGGGTAGGCTTCTCCTTTCGGCCCGGCCGGTGCATGATGGAAGCAGCATGGCCACTCACTTCTCCCTGAGCCAGGTAGGGGCTTCCTGGTGAGGAAAAGGCGCTGCGATGCATCTCGCGGGGTGGGTGGGGAGAAGCAGCAGCAGCAGCAAGGCGGCGGCAAGGCAGGCGCTGAGCTGGCCTCCTCTCGCGAGGAGCAGTGCGCGGGGGTCTCGCTTTCCCGAGCGCTGGCGCAGAACCGCCGACCACGCAACGTCGTCGGCCGCTGCTTTCACCCCACCCAACCCCGAGCTCGTTCCACCTTCGCGTCTCCCGCTTCCTATCCGGGCTGCTCGTAGAAGGGCTTCCGCCCGGCTCTTTTCCCCCGTTCGCACGTTTCTCTTGCCTCCCCCCACCCCCGCGAGCGGTAATTGTTTGCATCGTCGGGCATCTTTTTTCATCTTTCCCGCTCTGGTGGGTTTTTGGTTTTGGTTTTTTTCGCCCCCACCGTAGCTCGCCCTCGTCGTGTCTTCCTTCGTCCGCCTTCCTCATCTCTTCTCCCCACCCCCCAACTCGGCTTGTAGTCGGACAGCCTAGCCAGCCGCCCTCTTTTGACGGGACCGTGTGAACGCGCCTCTGTCCCCCCCCCTTTTTTTCAGGGCCCGTCCTCCCCGGCTGCTTGAAGTGAAGTCGACCTTCCAGAAAGCGCCTTCATTCCCCCTCAAAAACATCGGCTCCTTAAAGGGCCGGAGAGGGTTTCCTCTCTGCAATTCCTAAGTGGGCGTTCATTTATTTCTCTTTTTCTTTTCCGGCGTCGATCGATACTGTATTGGTGTTAACCAAATCCCGTGTTCTCTGCCTGGATTGTTTATTATTACTATTATTGGTAGTATTGGTATTGGTATTTCAGTGAGGTGCAGTTTCGGAATCTTCGTGGGCTTTTCCAGTCCAGGGATTGTCATTCCTGGCAACTGGATATTACTGTATTTCCTTCCTACTCCACAATCCATTTGTGGCTGCTTTTCAGTTTGTGATCTGCTCTTATCAAGCCCTTCGGTTTCTTTGGAGGGACACACACTTGGGTTTTTTTGTGGTTTTTTTTTTTTTTTGGTATGATTCCTGGGGTTGAAAATGTCAAGGTATACTGCTCAGAAAGCATCTCGTAAACAACAGGGGTGTGTTTAATAAATTAATGGAAGAGGAAACCTGCCTTCCTTAATTGTAGCTTATTTTTCAAGGATTCTGTAGCTAATGGCAAGCAAGAACAAATTAAATTATCTATTAAATTATTACTTTTGATTATAATCATTTAAGATGCTACTGGGTAATATAGAACTTCTGAGGGAAAATTCCAAAATGTGTTCCTAATTGAAATTCAAGATTATGAATTCCTTCTCTGTATGAATAGAAGTGAATCATGCATTTCAGAGCGGCTGATATATGAACATATATATTAACTTTTAGACCTCGAGTTCTAAAAGTTCTTAGTTACTACATGAATCTGTAGTTCTTGGAGTCGTCAGTATATATCGGATTTATACTCCATTCTCTTACTGTGCTTTTAAGCAATCAAGGCAGTTTATATAAAATCACATAAGTTAGATGTTAGAGTGAATTGTTTATTTGAAACACTGCTGCACATATTTATCATATCATTAGGTGCTACCAGTCAAATGAAATTTGAAACTGCTACTCTTAACTTGAGAGCCAGTTGGGTGTAGTACAAGGCTCTCCAAGCTTGGCAATTTTAAGACTTGTGGACTTCAACTCCCAGAATTTTCATGGCTGCCTAAGGAATTCTGGGAGCTGAAGTCAATAGGTGAAAGTTGGAAAGTTTGGAGACCCCTTGCATAGTAGTTGGTGCATCAGGGTAAAAACTGGGAAACTGGTTCTAGTCTGGCCTTAGGCACAAAGCTAGTTGGATGATTTGGGGCTTCTCACTTTCTCTTAGCCCTAGGAAGGAGGCAATAGCAAACCACTTCTGAAAATTTTTGTCAAAAAACTGCAGGGACTTGCTCAGGTAGTATGGGAGAATCAGATCCAATTGAATTGAAGAAAAAAACTTCTACATTTGTTTATAATAAAACTGCACAGATGCTATCACCAGGAGTTGGTTTTAACTCAAAGGAGCTTTTATCATGTTGATGAAGTGGGAATGAAATTAGGGAATGAATATATGAAGAGAAGTGAGGCTAGTGTAATGATAAAGCTGAAAAAAATAGTGCTGTCATATGGCTCCCATCTTATATCTTTCTTCCCCTTGTTTAACAGCTTATATAAGTTTAAATGTGATATGAATACCTAAAGCAGCTGCAATTGTCAGTTCCCAGGAATTGGAATTTAAAGAACTGCAACTCACAAATTCATGGTTAAGTGAATTTTGGTTTACAGAAATAACCTAACTCCCCGGTTTCATACAAAATACAGAACCAAAAACTTAAGCATACTGAGTCAAGTACTTATTTACATAACATATTGTATATATTTGACATAATTCTGCTTTGAAAGTGAAAAAATGTTTTGCACTAATTATAACTGGAAAATCTCAGAACTCTGTAAACTATGATTCTCATCAAAGCAGAAAGTATTAAGGAAATCAAATGAATTGAAACAGTATTGAAACAGTATTCATTAAAAAGACTGATAAAGCTATGTAACTGAGCTAGGGTATACCAATAGTTTAATACAAATGAAATAGCCATGTGCTTAAAACTTTATTGTGTGTGAATATGAATGTCACAATTTAGGAACCATTTACTTTGAAAGTCACTAAGGTGAAAATAACCATCTAAGTCTAGTAAAACTCTATCTGGAAAACAAGTTTGCTTCTACTATGGCCCAATGTCACCTAAGTTCACTGCATCCATTGGTCAGAGGTTCACCCTTCAGGTCAAAGAATGTTAAGTTCAAGCAGCTGTTTTACATTTGGCTGTATATATTGATTTCTCTATTTCTTTCCACATTATACTTTTTACAATATTATTGTGGTGTATTATCTATATTACTCTCATTAATAAGTCCTGGAATATGAAAAAATATAAATGTTTTAATTGAACTGGGAAAATTCCCTTGAAGGGAAAATTGTAGTTGTGAAAATCGCAGGATTTCAAGAATTTTTAGATTACTTTGTTTTCCAATTTGATGACATATTTAACATGAAATACAGAAACTTGATATATGTTTTAGCATTTCACAATATGTTTTATTTGTTCATTGACTATATTGCAATGATACAAAATTAAAAATAATAGAAAATGGGCAAATATTTGGGCAAATAAAACTCTTCTCAGTTTTGTACTGCAATTTTGTAATTGTCCATCAAGCAAGTGAAGCATATGTATATTAGAACAAGATAAAATTAGGTATGACAGCATTATACATTGTCTAAAGACTTGGAAATCAGTTTCAAAATTAGAAACTTTAAAAAATTGGTTGTGAGTTAAATATTACTGGTGGTTATATTTTCAGAGCAATATATTCAATGATAATTCAGATTTACAGTGAATACAGTCTACTCTTAGGCTTCCTTGAAGTATTAAGAAAGGAACGTTGCAGAGGGCTGTCGCCTGAAACTTAGTTACCCAAATTGCAAATGTCATTAATTTAATTCTTACCTTTAGTTCTGCAGGGAGCATGATAAGTCATCATTCCTCAGTACTGTCTTATTAAAAATTGGTTTACATACATAAACTATGTAAGAGCAGAATTATTAATTGCAGGTAAAGAAGGGCTCTAATATTTTAATATGTATTTTCTGCAATTATTTCGGTTTTTGAAGAAATTGAAATAAATGACCATTAGCTACAGTCTTTCTAAAGATAAAAACTTTGGTTTCATTTCACCACATCCTGATTTAATTAGCAATCCAGTGTTTCATAAGTTTGTTGTATTGAATATTAAAATAAGTTAAATATGTAACATCCAATAATTTTACAGGGATACATTTTAGGAGAGGGGATATTGTTAATAACATCCAATACGTTTACTACAAGAATATATTTTAAGAGAGGGATATTGTTAGTAAAAAGCTTCCACTAAAATAAAATGTGAAAAAGTAAAGCTCGAGAAGAGTAAATAAAAATTGAAACATTAGGGAAAAAGAAGAGAATGTGGTGGCATTGCTTTTGAGACTTTGGGCCCTGATATGCTGCTCAAAATCGGGTGTGGCTCCTTGACCTACAAGAAATTAGCATCTGTTTGAGGTAGAGAATTTTGCTTAGAATCAGTGACATTTTGGAGCAAACATAATTTGTGTTTGTGTAGCAAAACCAGTTGTTCAGACATGCACATAATAATTCTGCAAGGGAGAGGTAACTATAGCCAAGTTTCACCACCATTGCAAGCATTTAATTACTTGCCAATAGGCTTCCATGGGCCATGTTTAATGCTAATTTCAATTTGTAAAGCTTTGCATTCTTTGGTTTCTAGGTACTTTCAAGACTGACTTCTCACCTGTCCTCTGGTGGTAAGGTTAGACTACTCCAGGATTATGAGGTGAGAAGTATAGGATCTCAAAGGCAATATTTTTCTTTAATAGGCCCCCATCTTATGGAACAGGTTCAAGTTATAGTTAATGTTCCTTTTATTTTAAAAAAACCTTGAAAACGGCTCTTTTGCAAGATATTTGGAGCCTAATAGTTTGGTTGTGTAGCACTGTGAGTTTCTGTTATGGTGCCTGTTTATTGTGCTTATTTCACTATTGATTGTATGAGTTATGAGGTAAACTGCTAAGAGTTGGTTGAAGCTGATGGCTTACAAAAGGATACAAGCATGCTTTCTGAAGTACGTCATATATCAAAACTTTATGCAGAAAATTCTTGCAAAGGAAGATGAACTGTGCTAACAATCTTTTATATAATTTTAGAAAAAATGTAACAAAATAAGGACTGAATGACCTAGATCTTGTACACTAATGTTTTATAAAGAAAGAAGTATTGAAATAGTTTTGTTGTAACAGCGATCCTAATTTGCTGAACCAGCGTTTTTTAAGTTGCATTAGCTAGTCTAAAATTTCCCTCCTTGTTTTCCCTTCTTCTTAGCAATCATTTTTTTTCTAGAAAACGTCATATCAGACTCCCTCAGTGGTTTATAAGTCATTTTAATACCCAGATCTTTATCACTTTCCAGTTTTAATTCATAATTCCTGAAAGTGCTCTCAATGTAAAATCATACTTCAAAACTGTTACTATTTTGGCTAACCTAATGTATTATATTCAAAAAGCCCTAGTTAAAGTGGCTATGCCATATATAAAATATAGTCTATTCTAAAATTGCTTCATTTTAAGTTATAATCAAGATAATCAGTTAAAA
This sequence comes from Calamaria suluensis, assembly GCA_032468135.1. Taxonomy (NCBI): domain Eukaryota; kingdom Metazoa; phylum Chordata; class Lepidosauria; order Squamata; family Calamariidae; genus Calamaria; species Calamaria suluensis. The sequence continues at coordinate 53,807 of JANHFP010001725.1, read as the reverse complement.
GTTTGCATAACTCTTTTTGATGTATTCAGTATTTAATTCCAGTTATAAGTGATTATAATAGGAGCTGACAGCAAGAACATGGAAATATAATATAAGAAGAGCAAGTCATAATTAAATCAGAAATAAATGTACTACAATCATAACTCAGAGGAAGTATAGTAAATCTGTATAACCAACAGAATTAGGAAAAACTAGCAGGCTCAAGAAATTTTACAGAAGTGCAGTAGGGAAACATTGGTAATCTTTCTATGACCCAACACAAAGGCATTAGGAAAGCTATAGTAGAAGTATGATCTAGATTCAAACTTATATTTTTCAGTCTATAAGACGCACTTCCCCCCAAAAAAGTGGGTGGAAATGTCTGCGTCTTATAGAATGAACATTGCTGAAGCCCCACCGGCCGCTACTCCTTCGGTCTCCTAGCAATTTGCCTCCTTGTAGCAAACAGCCTGATTTAGCACAAGCAGCTAATTGGTGGTTGGATCGGAGATTACCGCCACCTCCACCCGCCCCTTTTTTGGCCTCTGCGTGTCCCATTTTTAGCCTGTTCCAGGCAGTGGGGATTTCCACTACCTATCACTGCCACCACCATCATTCAGCTGCCTGGAGAAGGCTGAAAATGGGAGGAGTGTAGGCAAAAAATGGGGCACACAGACGTGGTGATGAGCAGTGGTGATCCCCACAGCCTGGAACAGCTGATCGGTGGTATTCCAGGAGGCTGATCCAACCACCAATCAGCTGATCATGCTAAATCAGGCTGTGCTGAAGCTGACCAGGCTGTTTACTGTTTGCTGCAAGGAGGCAAGTTGCTGGGAGGCAGAGACAGATTTTCTTTTCTTGTTTCCCCCCCCAAAAAAGCTAGGTGCATCTTATGGTCCAGAGCGTCTTATACTGCGAAAATATGTCACATCATAGTTTATTTTGAAAAATGTAGGTGGCTTGGAAAACAATAATAATAATTATTGGTTGCACGGTCAGCCAGATATTTTGGACCAGGAGTGTCAAACTGGCGGCCTATGCCCCAGATGCATCATGTGCAGGCCATGCTCACCCCAGCTCCATGAATGAAAAATGTCACAAAAGGTCCTGTGATGGCAACATGATGCGAGTTTGACACACATATTTTAGACTATTTTAGACTTAATGAGTCCTTCCCAAGGACCCCTGAGATAGGCAAATGTTTTTAATAATATCAAAGGTACTGTTGTAGGATGTAGGATGTTCCAAATAAAGCTGCCTTTTACAATTGACTGATGATAATTTTGTCAATGCCAATGGTGTTCAAATGTTGCTCAGCGTGTTTTGCAATTGCATCCAAGGCACATAATACTAATGGTATATCTTTACTTTTTTTGGCCACAGTTATTTTATATCTATTTGCAGGTCTTTGAATTTTGTGATTGTTTCCAATACTTCCTCTACTATTCTGCTTTCTCAAAGAACTGCAAAACTTTTTTGTCTTTTTTATCAACAATTGTTAAGTCTAGAGTACTATGTGTGGCACAGTACTGTATGTTTGAATTCTAAAGTCCCATGGCACTTTAGCATCTTCATTTTCTATTACTTTGTCCACTTTGTGGTCTCACCAGTTACTGCTTTCAAGGCAAGTACATATCCCAATGCACCATTGCTTTTACTTTGTCATGTCATTGTTTGCAGCCAATCTGTGCAATCTTCTTGCAGCAGCTAACTAGACGGGCTACTTTTTCTTCAGCTTTTTTGCATTTTGTTTTCTATTGCTGTCTTTCTGTTTTCTGTTGCTATCCCAAGGGCCTTGATGGGTGGATAAAAATGCCAAATTGAATCTAAATGTTTTATTACATTAGAGTAACTAACTCTTAATGGGGTTTCATTGGAGAAAGGAAAAGAACAACCATAAAATGGTGTTCCCTAGCCCCATGGAGCCAGCTGAAAAGAATACTGTGGTTAATTGTATTGAAAGTCACTGAGAGATCAAGGAGCACAAAGACAAATGCATTAGCTCCATCCTGTCTCTGCCATAGGTCACCTATAAGCATGACCAAAGCTGTCTCATTACTAAATCATCCCAGTCTAATAATTAAGTGAAATGGATGTAAATATTCCACTTTTGTTTGGGTTCTCATCGAGTGTAGACCAACCACCTTTCCCAGAAAGACAAGGTTGGCTACTGGATGATAGCTATTAAAAACCATTGAGTTAAAAAATGGTGTGTTGAAGAGGGGCATACCGCAGCCTCTTTCAGGACAGGAGGTACCACCTTTTCTGTTAAGGAGGCTGTTGTCACAACATGTATTTACACGTAGATCACTTCCCTGGCTGCTTTTACAACTCAGGAGGGTGCAGATCCAGTTAATGTGCTAAGCACAGCTGACAGCACAGAGAACCCCAACCACTCTCTCAGGTTTCTCTGACTCGGATTCATCCCAGATTACCAGACGGTGCCTCAAGAACCTCAGCCTGACTTGGCCAGAGTCCACATCAGAGCAGAGCTGATCCGTGACAGCAAACCTATGGCACACGTGCCACAGGTGTCACACAGCATCCTCTGTGTGGGAAAGCGAGCCATCATCCCAGTTCAGCTCCACCACGCATGTGGCACCTCCCACCAGCCAGCTAGTCGTTGAGTCTCTGCTGTGCATGCAGGAAGGGGTGTGTGTTTTGTATTTTGGGTGTTCAGGCATATGTGTGCATTTTGGGCACTTGATTCGGAAAAGGTTTGCCATCATGGGCCTAGATAATCCCAAAAAAGGTTGGGTCACCCTAAATTGGACTGCTGGACAGCTATCAGTGGATGCAGAGTGTGCAAAGATGTAGACAATTCTTGTATGAAAGAAAGCTAAAAATAATGCAAATCTTTATTGCAAGTTGTTCCATAAAAGTTGATGATATATTCAGTTTGTACTATTAGTAGACATTATACAATTAAAATATAATTCTAGCTTCAAGTGATCTACTGTAAGCAGCAAGAGGCGGTCCCTCATATAACTTGGTCCTATGCCATGTAAGGCTTTAACGGTCAAAAATAGCACCTTAAATTGAACCTAGAAGCAAACTGGTAAGCTATGCAGCTCGTGAAGCAGAGGCATAATGTGCTCTTCTAGGGATACCTATAACTTCTCCCTTGGGCTGCTTAGGGACTCCAAAGCTGTGGGTGATAACTTAGTCCTATTGGCCAGAGACTGAGTTCTAATTTGAATATTGAGTCCTCCTCTTCC
>JANHFP010001725.1:32605-44867 GCA_032468135.1 Calamaria suluensis | reverse complement strand
AATAATTGCTCTAGAGCAAATGCTGTCAGTGAATATGCTTCATGGTATCAGATCCTTTCTAGAAAAAGTTTTCTACTTTCCTTGTTTTATGCACTCTTCCGGAACAAAAGCCAGTTTGGTATAGTGTTTAAGGTGCTGGTCTAGAAATCAGAAGACTGAGTTTTAGTCCTGCATTAGGCCAGCTGGATGACTCTGGTCCAGTCATTCTCTCTCATCTCATCTTCCCCACAGGATTGCTTTTGTTGTGGTGAAAGTAGGAGGAAAGAAAACTAGATATGTTCACTGCCTTGAGTTGCTTATAAAGTAATAAAGGTGGGATAAAAACCAAGTAAACAAAATTAATCTTACTCAGCAAACAGGTTTCTTTTTTATGATGGTGCCTTGCTGTGTTGTGATTTGGCAACTAAGTATAAAACCATAACCATTTCATATAAATTGGATACCTGGAAATGTGAGGGGTGTTGCTTAGTTTTTGATCATATATGAAAGCATATGACAGATATGAAATGCTTTGTAACCCAATCGTAAAAATATAGCTTTCTTGAATAAAAACAAAGTTGTGTAACCTCTTAGTTTCTGGCCTTGATTATGACTTTCTGGCCTCTATTCCATTGCCAAAATAATTCGCTTTCTTGTCCCTATATTCATAGACATCCTCCGTAAATTCCTGCACTACCTTTCTTCCTGCTTATTTTCATCTTAGGGTCTTTATAATTATTGTCCAAGTACTTTAATGGCCCTGTCATTATGGATGTCTGCATTCATATCTCAGTATCTTAATACATTGACATCTTCTTTTCCCAACTTTGTACAGCTAGTCCTCGACTTACAAACAGTTCATTTAGTGACTGTTTGAAGTTACAGAAGCACTGAAAACAGAGACTTATAATTATTTTTCATGCTTATGACCATTACAGTATCCCCCATGGTCACATGATCAAAATTCAGTCACTTGGCAACTGAGTCATATTTATGACAGTTGCAGTGTCCTGGAGTCATGTACTCCTCTGCAAACTTATGTCAAGCGAAGTCAATGGGGAAGCTAGATTCACTTAACAACTGTATTATTTACTTAACACCTGCAATGATTCACATAACAACTGTGGCAAAAAAAATTAAAATGGAGCAAAACTCCCTTAATAAATGTCTCACATAGCAACAGACATTTTGGGCTCAATTGTGGTTGTATGTCAAGGACTACCTATAGATCTTACCTTTTGAAACATCCACTGATATCTTCAGTAACTGGGCATTTTTCTCCATATGATACTAATTCATTCCAAATCACCTCTAGTGCCCAAAATATGTCATTTCTCTTTAAATGCAACTTCAGGCCTCTGTCTTTTCTGTAACACAACCTCTTCCTGATAGCAGAATTCCAGTAGATTTCTTGCATACAACCTTTCTTTTTCCCTTCTGTTGCCTTCTGTAAAATGTGACTGAATCTCCCAAAAGCAGTTTTCATTTCAGTGTATTTCTAATGCATAATACTTATTAATAATTCTGACATTAAACTTTGGTGTTAAAAGTCACAAAAGAAGGAACCAAAGCAGGGATTCAGAAAAACTAGGGAATCTCTGCTATATTCCATAAGACTGAAGTGCTTAGCTCTTTGAACATGCTGAGTAGTGGTGGTATGTTTGTTGATTGATGGATGGAAAAGAGAAAATTAAAAGCTAAGAAGTAGGAAATGGAATAATCAATTGGAATTGGAATTTTAGGAGATGGAAGTACTGTATGTTATAGCACCACATTGTAGATTCTATTTCTTCCCAAGCCTGGCAATCCTACTGCGCTGGAAATAATTAGGAGTGAGGCAATGATTTCTGTGTCTTATACAGATTCTTGATATATACAGTAATGTATTCATTCATATATTTTTTTAAATCCAAAATAGCTTATTGAGACCATCCCCTGCCTTTCAGTTGTGGAATGTTAGCCACTGGGGGAAAGAAAAAAGAATGACTGACCCATAATCCCAGATTGAGACATTATAATTGGATAGATGTAATTTATGCTGGGGTTTCAAGAAAAAAGGGAAAAAATACATATCTGCACATTTGCATTGTGGTTGTTTAATCAGGCTTTTTTAGCTTGTAAGCAAAATAAAAATATTTAGGGGAAAATATGTTTTACTTATAGTTTGTATGTCAGACTTAATTAGATTTCCTAAGAAGGGTGACTACGATTTTTTAATAAAATGTTCTTTCTGAATTTTTGCATATACCAGCATTATAAATTAAGGATAGCTTCTTAATATCTTTATAACCAGATAGAAGATAAGACCAAGTATGATGCCATCTTTGACAGCCTGAATCCAATGAATGGATTATTGTCTGGTGATAAAGTGAAACCCGTTCTCTTAAACTCCAAGCTACCAGTTGATGTCTTGGGAAGGGTAAGAACAACAAATAATTTTGCAAACCGTAATATTTCTCCCGTTGAATTATATAGTTAGAGTTGAATAAATGTACAACCATCCTTCCCTCTTATGCCTCTCACACTCTGATTATTCACAGCCACCTAAGGAGAGTCATTAAAAGGGGGATAGCAATATCAATACTGCTTCACAGGGCTTTGCAGCCCTCGCTAAGTGATTTATAGAATTTATAGAATCAGCATTTTGACCCCAAAAAATCTGGGTCCTCATTTTACAGACCTCAGAAGGATGGAAGGCCAAGTCAACCTTGAGCCAGTGACAGCAGAAGTAGCCTGCAGTACTGCATTATAACCACTGTGCCACCGTGGCTTGGGTTAGAAAGATTAGTACCGTACTAGCAGTTGGGTTCAAGATTGGAGGTTTCCAAGGATCTTGGACAGTATGGATAACCCTTGCTTAACAACCATAGTTGGGACCAGCAGCTTGATCCTGAAGGAAAAGGTCACATGAAGTTGATTTGATGAACTTATGACCTCACTTCCTCTGCAGTCTTTAAGTGAATCACCTGTGGTTGTTAAACAAGCGATCATGTGACCAAGACTTGTGATTTTACTGCTGATTTCTCCATTGACTGTCGAAAGCTGGCTGTGATGCATGTAAATGGTGATCACATGACGGTCAGTGCTGTGACAGTAATGAATGCCTGAAAATTGCAAAGTGCTGAAATCTTGATCACATGACTATTGGAACATCGCAACAGTTATAAGTGTGAAGACCATTCATAAAATTACTTTTTCATTGCAATTGTAACTTCAAAACGATTGCTGGGTAGTTGTTAAGTGAGTGAAGCTTAGTGTAAAGAGAAAGTTGTTGACAGTTGTTGATTCCTTGCTTTCCCCTTCCCTAGCTGATCTCTAAATCATTAAGAAATGTTAAGGGCATGCATTAACAGGAGAGTCAGTTTGGTGCAGTGGTTAAGGTGTGAGACTAGAAACCAGGAGACCATGAATTCTAATCTCACTTTAGCCATAAAACCTGTTTGGTGTCTTCTTTGGGCCATTCAGTCTCACACAGCCCTAAGAAAGAGAAATTGGCAAACTACATCTAAAAAAACCTTGCCTAGAAAACTGCAGTGATTTGTTCTGGTAGATGCCTGGAGTCGATTTATCCTCCAAATGCATTTTTTAGGAAATACGATTTTTATGTCTTAAAGTTATATATTTCTCCCCCAACCATAAAATGAAATATTCTATTGATTTATCTAATAAAGATTTTGTTGATATAGTCTTAATCCCAAAGGTTTCACTTTCAAGTATATATTGTACATATGTTGCAAGTAATGGGTTGTTGGCCATTAAACCACCATGCTGCTAAATATTTCACTTGCCGGTCACATGAATTACGTCTCAGCAACATATGGAGATTCAAATGTAATTTTAAAAAAATAAAACATTCATTTTTTTTCTCAGTAAGAATGATTTTTAGTACTTTGTTGTTACATAAATGGCATCAAAATTACTCATCTGTATTAAAATGAAAATGAGTTTCTTTAAATTGCATTCAGGAGTAGGAGAATAGCACATAGGAAAATAAATATTCTACCTTGTATTTTCTTCTAAAATATTTTATATGGAAACATTTCTTCCCTTGCAAATTCTCACCTGCTCCTGATTTCAGCTTTAATTGGATGTTGTGATGTGGGAAAAATTAATGGAACAATATGAAATGCTTGATTTAGGTTTTGGAATGAGTAATTTATCTCTAATAATAAATGGTTGAAAAGCCACTAGGCCATCAGTTTGAATTGTTGTTAAATAAAATAATAGACATATGATAAAGTTAAGGTCTTTTCCCTTAAAGCTTAATTTTAACCTTAAACCTCTTAAAAGCTACTTGATTACTGGTGATGAGACTATATCACATTGACATATGTATGATATTTTAAAAATGTAAAGAAAGCAAATATTATTTGGTAATTGACAGTAATTTGAAACTGGAAAGCATTTCTTGAGATGGGCTTTTTGTTTGTTAGGTTTGGGAGTTAAGCGATATTGATCATGATGGAATGTTGGATCGGGATGAATTTGCTGTTGTAAGTATGAAATATTAGAAATTTCAAAACAGTGTTTAAAATAGTTAAAGATACATAACATAAATAACACATAATCTATTTCTTGTTTCATATAAATCTTTTTTTAGGAAGAGCTATTAAGGGATTTTTAAAATGTAAATCCCAACCGTGATGATTCTTTTTAAAAATGCAATTTTTTTGCTATTTTTCCCCCATCATATGATGCTGCCATAAAGTGTTTTAAACGTTTTGTTCAACTGGTTTCTACTATATTTCTGAAGACGTATTGAAGGCTTATTGACACATTAGTCAAAATCCTTTCCCAGAAGGGGCAGATTTACTGTTTAAGGCACGTTCTTCAGTATTCATTTTAATCTACAAAGCCAGTTTCCTTGTTAGCAACATATATAATGTTCTAAACTACAGAAGGGTATAAATGTAAGATTACACAGATATATTACATATTTAGTCTATATACAATGCTATATATTTCACCATACCAGATAAGGCTTTTAAGTTGTGTTCTATGTAATTGTTTTCATAGGGGCATATTTCAGGTTTCTGCTATCACACGTTCTGTTTAGCATCTACATGAGGCTGCTGATGGTCTATTGCAGGGGTCTCCAATCTTCACAACTATAAGACTTGTGTACTTCAACTCCCAGAATTCCTCAGCCAGCTTTGACCACATCTTATATGGTCAACCATTTACACCCTTATCTGGACTGTAAGGCACATCAGTCAGTCACTCATTTTTTATTCACCTCAAACTTAGACAAGTGTAATACATTCTATATGATGCTGCCCTTTGAAAACCACTCAGAAGCTACAACTGGTCCAGAATGTGACAGCATGGATAGTTATGGGCATGCCTCATCTTGCTCACACAATACTTTTGCTTCATGGGCTGCGCTGGTATCATTAGGCTTCTGAGTGGAATTCAAGGTGCTGGTTGAAGTTAAATTTTGACTCTTCCCCCAGCTTTGGGTTGGAATGAATTGCAGGTACCTGTGTATTTCAGGGTTGGTCTTTTATATGCAGTCCACAGTTGTTATATAATTGAACAGCCTTATAAATTTAATAAAATTAAAAAGTCTATTATTTATGCTTTTTAGCTTCACTATCATTTTAAATATAGTAAATGAGCAATTACTATGAGGTTGATAATAACAAAATAATATTTGGTCCGTGTCTTTGACTACTTCAAATATGTCTATTCAGGCCATGTTCTTGGTATACTGTGCTCTTGAGAAGGAACCTGTGCCAATGTCCTTACCTTCAGCATTAGTGCCACCATCGAAAAGAAAAGGTATCAGCATTCCAGTTGTCGGGCAGTCAGTGCCACCTTCAACACCCAACAAAGAGTGTAATCAGTCTGTGTTACCTGACAGCCTATTACCACCCACATCATCAGTAACACAGGTATCTTTGACAAAGGGTAGTGTTTTGATCTGTTGGGGTCATGAAGTGTAATTGAAATGTAAAATGTAGTCATTGCTTTCCTTTGTAGTGGGTTGTATCACCTGCAGACAGGATAGCGTATCATGAAATCTTCATGAAAACAGACAAGGATATGGATGGCTTTGTCTCTGGTGTGGAAGCTAGAGAATTATTCTTGAAAACTGGTTTGCCTTCAGCTCTACTTGCACACATCTGGTAAGAGTTTTCCCAGCATTTCTCGAAAAGAATAAAATAATCTAATTTCTTCAAAATGGATGGAAAAAATAACTAGTTCTAAATTTGGAATTTATCATTATTTTTCTACGTGTTTGTATTCAATTGTACACTCTAACCTGAGTTGTTACATTTTTAAGAATTGAAATAACCAATTTTGATGCTTTTTCTAAAGTGCATGTATGTGTTTAATGTCACTCTTCATGGTGCCAATATGAAATTTTTGGCACTTTAGGTTCTAAACAGAGAATTTTTTTTAATTGTAAAGATGAAAAACCTTGTACAAAATAGACTTATAGTCAGGTGGCATAAAACACAATAATAAATATGTTACCTGCTTCAAAATGTACACTATAAGTACTTAGCTTAGTTGTGTTGTATTTCTCTATCTTTTCTTTTTCTTTTGAATCTCAAACATTCCAAAGTCACAGTCATTCTAAAATATAATGGCATTTATTAGAGGCTTATCATTATGATGTGTGAACTCAGCTATTATGAACACATGGAATGCAACATGTATGGCTAGATTTCAAAATTAAATAGCTTTACATTAGTAATTTTTAATCTAGACAACATGTCCATGGTGTGATAAATTTCATTAGTCGCTTTCTTTCTCGAATGGATTTTACAGGGCTCTTTGTGACACAAAGGATTGTGGGAAGCTTTCAAAGGAACAATTTGCTTTGGCCTTCCATTTAATCAATCAGAAGCTGACAATGGGCGTTGATCCTCCTCAGGTGCTAACGGCAGACATGATTCCTCCATCAGAGAGAACTGCTTCACAAAATGTGAGATTTGTGACATTTCATAAAATGTGCTAAAGATTGGGAGTCTGACTGGGAGTTGTACTATGTGCTTGAACTTGGTATCTCAGATAATAGTAGATATAGAAACTGATTAACAGGAACACACAGATTCTGCTCATATTATTGATAAACCTTCCTTCATCTCACTAGCCAACCAAGCAGATACAAGTTGTTTGTTTAAAATAAAATGAAATGGATATTCTTTGACTTTTGCAAGTTTAAAATTGCTTCATTGAGTGCTGTTTATATCTTCCTGTTCATATTTTAGAGCTGATAACAATTCAGTTCAAAGACCAGGGGGATTAAGTGCTAATAAATTACTAGAGTCAATTCCATGTGCAGCAAAGCATGTATGCAGACTTGTTCTCAACAGTGCAATCAGTGGAAAATACAAATAAGATATTATTTCTGCTACATATTATGTGAGACACATCAAATCATAAAATTCTGGTCTCCTTTATAAAATATTATTATTGAAGGAATTCTATGATTCCTAAGATGTTTATTTTAACAAGGACATACTGAAATAATTTAAGTATAAGCAGAATAAATTTATATGTTGTATACTTTTGTGGCATTGTTCCATTTCAAATAACAAACACCCAAAAAAACCCCAAAATGTTAACATTCTCCTGGTTTGATAATTGAGCTTCTTCTTGGTTGTGCTAAGTCATATTACCCAAATAATTGAACTCCTCGTGAGAAATTACACTCAAAAATTCTTCATTTTGTTTGACTTCTACAATACCAGATTTATTTTTGCTTTATTTTGAAAAAAATTGCTTTTATTTCTTGCTTTACTAATCTTTTTATATGTTTGCTTTCCTCCTATGTCTTTCCTAGTTTGGACTATATTTTCCATTCTGCACCATTCTGCTTTGCATCTTTATTATACTGTCAGTTTCTTAAATCTGCCATCGCAAGGTTAGAGATTCTTCACTTTTCCAATATTGATTGTTTAGTAATGAGCATCTTTTTCATATCACACATTTTCTTTTCAAACAGCAGAATGTCACTTAAATTTCTGAAAGAGCTGTACTATTCTCACATCACTGTTCTCACTTCAGGATGCTGCATGTGTTTCCAAAATTGACGGAATAATGTGCTGTGCACTTGGTCTTGATGCCTGCTGACAATAACAACATATTTTATAAATATTTATATTTCTTTCACAGTTGTTTGGGCTTAAATACATGCCCTGAATTTAAGATGCATACCTCAGTTGAATATTTACTTCTTATTATAAAAAAATAAATGAATTATGAAGTGTTAATGCAGATGAGTAATAGCATGTATATATGAATGCACTAAACCTTAAGCTATAATAAGGCTGTAATTATACTGTTGATAACTGCAGAAAGGTTTAAACCTGAAATAGGAAAAATAAAAACAAATGACAATGCACCTTTAAAAAGGCGATTCCACAAGCAGAAGTCTTTCTTTATTGAGAATTAGGCTTTGTCTCCTTGCTTCACTATTCTTACAGAGAGATAAATAACACATATCCTTGTGTCATTGATGTAATGAACTGTATGTATTAACTAGTGCATCTATGTGGTTTACTGTTGCAAATTCTCAGCTTAGAAAAAAACAATTATCAAGGAGAACTCATTGCCAATAAATGAATCGATACAAGTACTATGGAACACTCTGTTGAAACATACACATTTATATGTAGCAGAATAGACTAGTCCAGACCTGGGCATTTTATGATCCCCCCCCCAGCCCACATCCAGCCCTTTGGCTGTTTCTGTCTCGCCCACATGAAGTCAGATGAAAATTAGAAATCAAAGGTTTCATAAGTACGCCACGGGTTGGGAGAAGAAGTCACGTCAGATCCAGCTCTGCACATCACTGTGCAGTCTTTCAGTCAGATGGCCAGTTGCAGGAGGGCGAGAAGAGAAATTGCTTTTCTGTACCTATTCATCACTCACTCCTCTGGAGAAGCCTTAGGAGGCGGTGGTAATCATTGTGTGAAGGGACCTAGGCTTGGCCATCCATTGGCCCCTTGGTCAAAGTGTGTCCTTTGCAGGACTATTCGTTCTGCCTTCCACAACAGTCCCAGTTTTTCATGCGGCTCCTTGGGAAAGTTAACTGCCTGCCCCTGGAGTAGTCTGTTTGATTGCTATCTTATATAATTTTATCATCTCAAAACCTGACAAAATGAAAGGAAACTCAACTTATCCTTTGAAGCTCACCTTCTGTTTGGAGTTTATGGAAAAGTAAGCTTTTCTGTTTATAGCTTTTAAAAAATTAGGCCGTAATTTTTTTTTCTAATCTTAAAATTAGAAGCCAGTTAATTTTTTCCCCACCAAGACAATTAGTGTATCTATTCTGGACGCAAGTACAATCAAGCCATATTTTCTTGTTTGTTTTTCAGAATTTACTACAGCCAAATTCTGTAGCAGATTTTTCTGCAATCAAAGAGTTAGATTCCTTAAGCAATGAAATAATTGACCTTCAAAAGTAAGTCAAAGAAATTTACACTACAATTATAATGATTTTTAATGTTTGTTTGTTTTATTATTCAGCTTTACAAAAGCTGCTCCAGGGAGCATGGATTGGGGAAAAAGCCAATTTTTAAAACACTGTCTAAAAATGTGTAATTTTGATGCAGTCCAAAACTCTGGGCAAAGTGGGTTATTTCAAACAGGTGGCACCATGCAGAAGGGACCATGGAATATGCCTGCTCTGTCAGATCCTCCAGGATAGACAGAAGTAAGGAGAGAGATATGGTCCCTCAGATGGCCAGGCTCTACGCCAGGTGATAACTATCATCTTTAATTGCAACCAGAACCATATTGGTAATCAGTGCAGCTCATGCAACAAAGGTGTTACATGTATGTATTGAATTTTGCCCATACAGTAACTGTTCACATGGTTGTATTTTGGACCATCTTCCCCTTCCAAGTGATCTTCTTGTAGAGTAGTGGTCTCCAACCAGTGGTCCACGGACAACTGGTGATCCCTGAAGAAATTCTGGTGGTCTGCAGCGATGATTCCACCACTGGTTGTTCCCACCCCTTGCGCTGTCAGTCCCTCCTTGCCTGGCCTGAAAGGGGAGGGGGATGGAGATTTGCTCCTTATTCCAGAGCGGGAGAAAAGCTTCATCTGTTGCTGGGTCTTTTGGGTGTTTCTTCTGGCCCTTGTTGGTAATCTGTGCAAATTAGCGCCCGTGAGCCCCAGAGAGCGCTGGAGAATCAGAATCAGAGAAAGAGACAGACAGAGGAGGGAAAGAGAGGAGAGAGAGAGAAGCCACATCTGAAGGGCTTGTCTCCACCCCTGCCTTCCATGCATGCAGGGGAACAGGTGAGGGGCGCTGGGGCTCCCCGCCACCGCCCAAGCCCCCCTCCCCCCAGCATTCTACTGGACAGTTGAAAGGTGCAGGACTTTTCGTCACTACCCACACTCTCAGAAACGTGCCGGGCTCCAGCTGTTCAGCACAGGAGTTCCCTGACTCCACCCATGCCGTCCCGGTTGATGCAGGAGGCTTTGGTGCTGCTGCCAGTGTCTGTGCTACTATGCCCTCCCATATGCCCTCCTCTGTTGTGCTGAGCCCGTGGCTTGGCCTCGAGAGAGAATGAAAGGTAAAGAGACAGAATGAAAGGGAGAGAAGGTAGGGGGTGAGAGAGAGGGAGAGAAAGGGGGAAGGGGGAGAACAAGAGAGGGGGAGAGAAAGAATGAGAAAGGGGGCGAGAGATAAAGAGAATGGGAAAGAGGGAGGAGAGAAAGAAGGGCAGAGAGACAGAAAGGGGGAGGAAGAAAGAGAATGGGAGACGGAGAGAAAGAAAATGCTGTAGAGCACATTGCAATAGTCATACCTGAAGTAATCAAAATATGTGTGACTGTGAAAGGACTCGAGTCCCTGAAATGGCTCAGCTGGCACACCAGATGAATCTGCAAAGGCCCTCTTGATATTTGCTTATGGATAGGAGTTGTGAGCCTGGGGGGGGAAGGCCCATCTTGCCCACAAGCTTTGTATGGGGGAGAACCATTCAGATCATCAATTGGAAATCACCAGCATCAAGAAAAACAATGTACCTATAGCCACTTATTCTTTTAAGGACGAGTTTCAGCCTATTCTTTCCTATCCTGACTCAAACACTGGGATATTACTTGGACTGCATTATTTCATTGATCTGTACATTAAGTGTTGCATCTTATGATTCTTGACAAATCTATCTTTTCTTTTATGTACACTGAGAGCATATGCACCAAGACAAATTCCTTGTGTGTCCAATCACAGTTGGCCAATAATGAATTATATTCTATTCTAAGGCTCAAAATATACAGTTGAGTATTACTGTACTATTGGTACCTGACCCAGTTTCAGTAGTTGGCCTGGCTGGAGATTAAATGTTTGTCTTACTATGGTTATCTGATTCTGAAATGTACAAAAGCTTTTGTACAGCAATTGTCTTGATTCATAAGGTTTGGTTAAATTCCTGAGCTCTGTCTTTTCCAAACGTATTTGGATTACATTTTTTACTTCTTGGCACCATATTCAAATTAAGCATTTATTCTGTGGATTATTTGATCCAGATGCTATTGCTGCTTGGACTTCCAATGCCATTACACATTCTGGAGGGATTAACTGCAGGTTTTGGCTCCTAAACTAGTAATCCTGCTTTGAAGGATGTTGATGTAATTGATACTACTTATTTATGTGTCCTTTGAAATAATGAATGGGAATATCTTGTCCTGATAAACAAATGGAACATCACAGTATGCAAAATGAAATTCGTTTCTGCAACTTTAGAATGAGTTTTTAGGTGACAACAACAACAATGAAATGCTTTGTGTGTATTTGAAGCCTCAGATTGTTAAAAAAAATAGTTAAAATTACCATATTCTTGAAGATATACAGTGCATTCAGAAAATATTCAGACTCCATTCACTTTTGTCAATTTTGTCATGTTGCAACCTGATTCTAGAGTTGTTGAAATTCATTTTTTTATTACCGTAATCTACATTCAGTATCCTATAATGACAATATGAAAACAGACTTTTAGAAAAATCTGTAAATTTATTAAAAATAAAAAATTGAAGTATTACATTGACATAAGTATCCAGACCCTTCACTTAGTGCTTTAATGAAGCACCTTTGGCAGCAATTACAGCTTGAATCTTTTTAGGCGTGACACGACAACCTTTGCACACCTGAATTGGGGTATTTTCTGCCATTCTTCTTTGCAAATCCTCTCAAGCTCAGATTGGATGGTGGGTCCATAAACCAGAGGTTCCCAAACTGGCAGCTTTAAGAGTTGTAGACTCTCTGGAGAATGCTGGGAGTTGAAGATCACAAGTCTTAAAGCTGCCAAGTTTGGGAAC
>JANHFP010001725.1:19279-31754 GCA_032468135.1 Calamaria suluensis | reverse complement strand
CTTCAACTCAGAGCTCTAGCTGGGCCACTCTCGGATATTCAAAGAGTTGTCCCTAAGCCACTCCTATGTTGTCTTGGCTGTGTGCTTAGGATCAATCATGTTGGAATGTGAACCTTTGGCCCAGTCTGAGTCCCAGGTGCTACGGGACAGGTTTTCATTGAGGATATCCCTGTACTTTTCTCATTCAGCTTTCCTCAACCCTGACCAGTCTCCCAGTTCCTGTTCTTGATAAACACCCCCACGGCTGCCATGATGTTGCCACCAACATGCCAACAGCACTGTTGGGATGATATTGGGCAGGTGATGAACAGCGCCCAGTTTCCTCCAGATATAACATTTAGAATTGAGGCCAAACAGGTCAATCTTGGTTTCATCAGACCAGAGACTCTTGCTCCTCACAGTCTCAGAGTCCTTCAGGTCCTTTTTTTGCAAACTCCAGTTGGGTTTTCATGTGCTTTACACTGAGGAGAGGGTTTCATCTAGCCATGTTGTCATAAAGCCCAGATTTGTAGAGGGCTGCATCCATCTGGTTCTGTTCCATCTCCACACAAGATCTCTGGAGCTCAGTCAGAGTGTCCATCTGGTTCTTGTTCACCTCTCTTACTAAGGCCCTTCTCCTAAATTGCTGAGTTTGACCGGGCAACCAGTTCTGGGAAGAGTCTTGGTTCTGCCAAACCTCTTCCATTTGAGAATTATGGAGGCTACTGTGCTTTTAGGAAACTTTAGTGCGGCAGAAATGTTATTGTAGCCTTCCCCAGATCTGTTCCTTGCAATAATCCTATCTCTGAGCTATCTAAGCAATTCATTTTGACCTCATGGTTTTTGCTCTGCTACAGTTTGCATTGTCAGTTGCGAGGCCTTCTGTGTGCCTTTCTAAATCATATCCATCCAATTTAATTTACCACAGGTGGACTTCAATCAAGGTGTAGGAACATGTCAGCAATGATCATGAGAAATTGAGCTAAATTTCAAGTGTTGTTGCAAAGGGTCTGGAAACTTATCCCAATGTGATTTCAGTTTTTTTTCTTTTTACTAAATTTACAGACTTTTGTAAAAGTCTGTTTTCCCTTTGTCATTATGGGGTACTGTGTGTAGATTAATGAGAGAAAAAAATGAATTTAAACAAATGTAGAATCAGGCTGCAGCATAACAACATTGACAAAAGTGAATGGGACCTGAATACTTTATGTGAATCATAAGAATTAGAGAATTAATCCATACAGTCTGATCTGGGCCTACTGTTGCATTTTGGGTTGGCAGCATTTTCTTACATAACTCTGGATCATTTATATATTAAAACAATGCATGTTCTTAGCTATGTCCCCCATATTTGGAATCTATCCGGCAATGTTAATTTTTCTGGCAGGTTGTTGTTAGTTGCAAAGTCGTGTCCGACTCATCATGACCCCATGGACAACATTCCTCCACACCTTCCTGTCCTATACCATCCTCTGGAGTCCATTTAAGCTCATGCCTACTGCTTCAGTGACTCCATTCAGCCACTGTTGTTCCCTTCTTCTTTTGACTTCAATCTTTCCAAGAATTAGGCTCTTCTCCAGCGAGTCCTTCCTTCTCATTAGGTGGCCAAAGTATTTGAGTTTCATCTTCAGGATCTGGCCTTCTAAAGACCAGTCAGAGTTGACCTCCTCTAGGGCTGACCGGTTTGATCGCCTTTCAGTCCAAGGGACTAGCAGGAGTATTATCTAGCACCATAGCTCAAAGTCCTCAATTCTTTGGCACTCAACCTTCCTTATGGTCCAACCTTCACAGCCATACATTGCAACTGGGACAACCATAGCCTTGACTACACACTTTCGTTGGTATGGTGATGTCTCTGCTTTTTAGTATGCTATATAGATTTGCCATAGCTTTCCTCCAAAGGAGCAAATGTCTTTTAATTTCTTGGAGGAAATCCCCATCTGTGGTGATCTTGGAGCCCAGAAAAATAAAATCTGTCACTACATCTATTTGCCAGGAATTTAGATTTTGCTGGATGCCCTGATCTTAGTTTTTTTAATGTTGAGTTTCAAGCCAACTTTTACACTATCCTTCTTCACCTTCATCAAGAGGCTCTTTAGTTATTCTTCACTTTCTACCATTAGAGTGGTATCATCTGCATATCTGACATTGTTGTTATTTCTCCTACCAATCTTAATTTCAACTTTTGATTCATCGATCTCCACCTTGCTCATGATGTGTTCTGCATACAAGTTAAATAGGCAGGGAGACAGTATACAGCCTTGTTCATGATCTGAGCCACAGTCAGCTCCTGTTCCTGTTTTTATTGATTATATAGAGCTTCTCCATCTTTGGCTGCAGAGCACATAATCAATCTGATTTCATTGACTGATTTCACATAGTCAATGTGTAAAGTTGTCTCTTGGGTTGTTGGAAAAGAGTGTTTGCTATGACCATTGTATTCTCTTGACAAAATTCTTATCAGCCTGTGCCCTGCTTAATTTTGTACTCCAAGGCCAAACTTGCTTGTTATTGTTATTATCTTTTGGCTTCCTCCTTTAGCATTCCAAACCCCGATGATGATAAGGACATCATTTTTTGTTGTTAATTCTATAAGATGCTGTAGGGCTTCATAGAACCAGTCAATTTCATCCTCTTCAGCACCAGTAGTTGGGGCATAGATTTGGACTACTGTGATATTGAATGGTTTGCCTTGGATTTGAACTGAGATCATTCTGTCATTTTGGGGATTGTATCCCAGCATTGTTTTTCCTGCTCTTTTATTGACTTTGAAGGTTGCTCCATTTCTTCTGAGGGATTCTTGCCCACAGTAGTATACCTGATGGTCATCTGAATGAAATTCACCCATTCCTGTCCATTTTAGTTTGCTGATTGATGTTCAGTCTTGTCATCACTTGTTTGACCATGTCCAATTTACCTTAATTCATAGATTTTACATTCCAGGTTCCTATGGAGAAAAGATCTTTCCTCATTGGGCTTTCCTTTCACCACCAGATGCATCCACAACTGAGCATCCTTTCGGCTTTGGCCAAGTTGCTTCACTCTTTTTGACGCTACTAGTCAGAGCCCTCTCCTCTTCTCCAGTAATCCGTGAAGGGATTTCTGGCATGAGGGTTGGCTAAATGAATTATTATAGACCATCAGAAAAAGTCTGTTTGATTTGTAACACTGGGAAATTGACTGGTGTGTGTGTTGTGTTTGAATCTCTCAATTTTCAGAAAATGGTAAGGATAAGGATTTGAACAAGATTTAGCATTTTGTTAGAAATGGGTTTATTTTTCACTCAAGTGATCATTTGTCTCATATATATGTCTGTATTGTTGGTGCCCTATATAGATGCCTGCTTGCTTCTATTTAAGTAGCTGAGATGACCTTCATACCTTGGGTGACTTTGGTGAGAGTATATACTCTTATTGTGTACTCCCAGAATTATTTGCTCATCCCGTTCAGTGAATACACCACCACCACAATAAGACTTTGGAGAGGATTCCCTCTAGTACTAAATCAAAATGTATTTTTACCATGATTAATTGGTTTTGCAGTTTTTTTTCACCACTTCTTATTCTGATACATAGATGTTTTCCTAAATACTTTGGGGACATTAATTTGTTGCTTTTTTAAAGTATGATTTTGTAAAATTTGTATGAACAAATTTATGCAGCTTTTTAGGCAACATCTTAGCACACATTTCCCCTCTTCAGACACTGGGATATTACTTGTACTGCATTACTTGTTTGACTAGTGGAAACAGAATGATTGGCCCAATGTCATCTGTTTTGCTTCTGTACCTAAAGCAGGATTAGAACTCTGGTTTTCTTACTCCTAGTCCATTGCCTCAACTACTAGGCCAAACTGGCATTATTGTTGTACATTAACTCTGATTTTAAAGTGATATCTCAGTCCCAGCAAATATATTTGGTTAGCAGTTTATTAATATAATGATTAAAATGTAAATGATTAAAAGGTAAATTAAAATCAGCCTTTCAAGTTGCTGTATTCACTGTGTCAGTAAACAAAACAGGCATAATTATGTGTATTGCCTTCAAAAGCCAATTTAAAATTAAAATATTTTTGAAGTACTATTTTCCTTTTTGATTGTTAATAGTAAGTTGGCATTTTTTACATTAAAGCATGTTTGTCTGTGTGTTACTTACATTTTGTGAATGTGTTCAGTGTTCATTTAACCAAAGCAAAAAAAAATGTTTATATTGATTTTGCATATTGAATGACACAATGAAAGCATTATTATAGTGGAATTTAATAATAATGAGGATTTATATGTCATTTCCTGATATTTCACTATTTAAAATAGGCTAAGTTAACATATTTTTCAAAGCTACAGTATGGCTTGTTAGTTTTGGTTTATAGTCACCAAACACATATATTTTAGCTTAGTGTTATATGTAACTGCAACTCCTGATATAGAAGAGTTTGGCTTTAACAGTTTAGCTCTTAATATAATTTTTCAGCAACATGGAAATAATGGTAGCAGGTGACATTTGGAGTGCGTGATCAGGGGGTTAATAAAGTAATACTAAAAACAATGTGTGTGTATGATAAATATAATGCCTAAATGGATGCATGAATAATCTAGCTAAATCCAAAGGTGTTCTTTAGTTGGGAGACATCTTTAGTTCTTGGAAAAGGATACATTCAGCTAAAGCAAGGTCATGTTCTCCTGTTTGATTTACTGTTAATGAATGGGGGCAAAAGCTTCTCAAGAATTAATGTAGTATAGCTTCATGAAGGCTTCTAGAAATGAATGTACAAAGAGGATTGTGAAATTGAATTGTTACATTTGTGGTTTTTCCCATTTCTTGCATGACTACTGAAAGCTGCAGTGTCGTAAGGCATGAAAAAAATATATAGACATATAGCTTTAAAAATCATTATTTTATGCTTCAGGTAACACAAACCTTAGTATTTTTATAGCAAAAAGAAGAGCTAGCACACAGATTTCTATCTTGCATACTATATATGCAATGCTAGTTCTAGAAGGGTTAAGTATAGGAGAGCTGATGCAGTCCCTCCCTCTTTTTGCCAGACAGTCGTTCCATAGCAACAGTGAGATCACTGAAGACAGTATTTCATTGATTTTTTTTCCCCTTTCCCCTTTGCTTTCTTTTAAGCTGTCATTTCCACCTATCCATGACTGGGAGAGTAGACATATTTTATATTTTAATATTTGGCCTACGTAGGACATTCCTTTTGGCTTTTCTTTCTAAAGCAACACAACCAGGCTTATAAAAATTACATGTTTAGCTATGCATTTAAAAAGAGAGACTGGTTTAGGAGGTTGGATAACTGTGCCTGGCGTAACGGATGTTCTTAAATATTCCTGCCTTATTTGTTGGTCTTCTAGGGAAAAGAACAACGTGGAACAAGACCTGAAGGAAAAAGGAGAGACAATCAATCAGAGGACAAGTGAAGTTCAGGTAATTGTCATTTGAATGTTCAGATTTGATTGATATAAATAGAGCTTATTAAAAAAATGTATTTCAGTGGTTTCATCTTTTAGCATATAATATTTAGCATATTATTAGGATTTGTTCCCATTGTGATCAATATATTTGTTAGCTTAGGGATTAAAATTGACATGGTTAATTGCATGAATGTCTGTATTATTTGGGAAATAGGTTGAGGGGGAAACGCAGCATTTTTTTTAGCTGCCAATTTTGGCAGTGATGTTATAACGCAAGCACTGTGGCTATGAATAACAGCTTGGGGTTTTTGCTTGATATGAACAAGGATTTGTATCTAGATAGATTCCTTAAAGCTGAAAATCTCTCTCAGTGTTTAAATGTAAATCCAGGTGAGAGAATCAAAATGAATAATGCATTTTAAGCTTTTACAGAATCATTTAATCCCTATTGTAACAGAAATAAATGTAGAGCAAAATGCAGCCTGTTATTAAAGGCTGCATAGTAGTTCTTTTGGATGGAGCCCTTTTAATTTATTCTTAACCAGTAATTTTGTTGCTTTTGCATGACATTTGCTGGTCATGCAAAATCAAGCAGCAAGTTACATAAAGCTCTTTAGTTATATAACAGTTTTGCTACAAGTGTTGATATATCGTAATATTTCATATATTAAATATAATGAATATACTAGCAAAATAATTCCCATGTGTGACTTCTATTAATATTTGTCATATGACCCCAATGAAGAAACAACAGAGCCCAGAATTTATTTGTCTCTAGAAATCTATCTATCTATCTATCTAATCTATCTAGTCTATTTTATCTATATCTAAATCTTTATATCTCTCCACTATCAGTAGTGTTCAATTGTAATGGAAAATGAAATTTAAAATTTAGAAGAAAGGCTTTAAAAGAGGAGTGATATAATTCTGGTAGTGTGTTACTAATGAAGCAAACAGTTTCTCTTGAATGTTCTTCTCTGATATAGATTGATGAACAGCTTGTTTCTCTACAATTATTTATGTAATTAGATTAATATTACATTAAGATTGCAAGCATATTACATTTCTTGCAGTATTTCCAAGAAACATATTGTAATCTAGGCATCATAAGCAGCTTGCTTGATATGCTTTTCTGGGAAGACATAGACACTTTACAAGATACGATTTTAAAAAATTTATTATAGAAACATTTTTTGTCATGTCTTTGTACGAAAGAGCTTTGGCTAGGAGTGTAACGTTCAGTATCATCACTATAAAAATAGGAATGTTTATAAAATGGGAACATAGTAGAACCCAATTATTCTACCAGAATAATCAAGTTAGTTGTGATTTAAGAGAATAAAAATAAAAATGGTTGAAGTTTTTATTCTGATTCCCGAACAGCCCACTGTGAAGTGGAAATGGCTGATTTTTTTTTCTGTGACTAGAAAGCCTTGATCTGCTATGAAATTAGAGCCAAATGTTTTAATAATAATAATATAATAAAACAAATTTTCATAACAAGTCTTGCTTCCAATTAAGAACATTTCACATTCAAACCACAGGTTTAATCAAATTTAATTATATTTATGATATTGAAAGCTTTGTTCAGAAAGCAATCTAAATTGTGTGAAGCTTTTTCTTATTGATAAATCTTGAAATGTATTGTAGTTCATTGATAGATGCTTGTGTCCTGTAATGTCTTAGCAATGTGTCTTTGGATACAGGTTGCAGGTAGCACTGGATGAATTGCAGTCATCCTGTTTCTGAGCCACCCTTATGAGTGATACTCAGCAATAGCCAACAGACATCAGTTAGAAGGACATTTTATTCTCTACCTTAAGTTGCCCATCTGCCATTTCCACCCACCCAAATGAGTCACACTACATTTGTTACTAAGAGAACATTTTTCTCAGTAATTTTGATTAAATGTTGCTTTTCTTCAGTTCATCCATCTCATTTACTTTCTCATACCCTTCCAAACTCCATTTTGATTTATTTATTTGTGTGTGTATCCTATAAGTTTCATATGGCTTTGTTCGTCATAATCCTTGTGAAATATGCATGCTGAGACTACCTTCTTTTTTCGATTTTTCAAATATGCACCTACCTGTTCACATCCTCTCCCCTCCATCTTACACCAGAAAGCTAAAATCGTTACAACAACATATGGTGGATGTTGTAAGAAGAAATGCAGGGCTATATTTTTCACTTTTCAGGATCTTCAAGATGAAGTAAGGAGAGAGAGCAATAACTTGCAGAACCTTTTGACTCAGAAGCAGGAGGCAGAAGAAATCCTGAATGGTCTAGATGAGGAGAAAGCCAAGTTAGAAGAGCAGCTTAGTATGATACGGCAGAAATGTACAGAAGAAGTTGATCTAGTGAGTATTTTTACCTCAGCTGTAGAAAACTGAATTTTCCTCATTGCTTCACTGGGCCTGTTGTATACTTAGGGATTTCTTGCTTAAAGATATTGGCATTGAAATAAATGTATTAAAAATGAATAAGCTCTCCACATTATTGTTGATTTGATTGATGTGGGAGTTGTGTTACAGGGTTTAGAGTTTTAAGCATTTTGATTAATTCATTTTGGAAGCTATAATTGATTGTATTTGTATTGTCATCTCTCTGATCTTTTATTAATTAATTAAAGGAAAAAATGAATCAGAGAAAATGACGAAAAGGGAAACAACTTAACCACCAGATTCAGTAAGGAAAGAGTCATTGTAGGTCCACATTTCTGGGACATGAGGAAGCTGAGGCTAGAAGGTGCTGCTCTTTTGTGGCAATGCCGATTCTCTGGAACAGCTTTCTAGAGAAATTTTTCCCTCCTCCCTTCTGGCTTTTAGGAAACTACTAAAAATGGAATTATTCCAGAGGACATTCTTTTAATTTAAGCATTATGTCACCTTTGTGTGTTGTTTTCTATAAAGGACTAGTATATTTCATTGAAAACTTTCATGCATAATCCCTCTTTCTAAGCATCAATTTATAAATAAATAAATCATAATTGTTATTAAATAAACAGAGAGAAACAGCTGAGATAGGAAAATCTAGGGATTTTTCCCAGGTTATACGGAGAACATGAAACTCAAGTCCATTCTAATTTATATTTTAAATTTGAGAATAAACAAACATGAGTATGCAAGGGGAAGGAGGAAGCCTCTGGCACACTTTCAGTTTCCCAAATCATGATTTTGCATTTCAGGAATATTTTAACTGGACCATCTGGTAAAATGATACAACAAGAATAATCTTTATGTAGTACAGGGTTTGGGGTTTTTTTGAATATGCCATGAAAGCAAATATCATAATTCAACTATTAGAATGCTACAGTGAAATATTTTGTTTTTTTATTAATTTATTTTTATCTCACCTTTATTATTTTTACAACTAACTCAAGGCAGCAAATATATCCAACACACCTTCCTCCTCCTATTTTCCCTACAGCAACCACTCTGTGAAGTAAGTTGGGCTGAGAGAGAATGACTGACCCAAGAATACACAGTGTCCTAATTTCTAGTCTGGTGCCTTAACCACTACTGATAGTGGTTAGTTCTTTCTTATTAGAAATGTTGATGGAGAGAACTGCTAGCTAGTTTTAAATTTAACCTTCCCCTTATAGATTATTGTGCATCTCTAGTTTATATTCATATTTCACGTTATAGATTACATCTCTAAAAAATGAAATAGCAGAGCAAGAATCAAAAATCTCTGGCTATAAGGACGATTTGAGTAAAGCCCAAGAGGAGCTCAGCAGGCTACACCAAGAAGCTTCAGAGTTAGAGAAAAATGTAGAAGAAGGAAAATTGCAATTAGCACCTCTCCAGCAGGATCTTCAAGACTCCCAACAAGATATAACTTCAGTAAGTCTCTCTGAAATTGTTCTTTTCCATCGTGTTTCCATTGTTGGATTTCCTCAGTTACAAATGTTATTCTGTCATTCTACATTTAACTAAGAAATAAACCTGAATTCAGTTGTTAAAGCTGAATTTCTCCTTTTCTGGCTTTGTGTGTCATTCATAATAGAACATTTTTATAGTGTAATAGTCAATTTCATGTACTATAATTCAGATGGGTGAGAGGTATTATCTTGAGACAGGGAAATATGTGTGTATTTATGTTACTGTTTTATATATTTAAAGTGTTATATGTCATCATCACTATTTTAGAGATTTGTGTTTTGCAATATATATGACTGCTTTTTTATTGATAACAGTATTGAGCAATTGCTCTTTGCAATTCTCCAAAACCATTTTATCAATCAGAAGTTGATGTTTTGTACCTCTGCTTTTCCTTTTATTTCCTTTCTTCTACTGGAAAGATAAGTAATCTTGAATATGAGTAATTTAAAGATTATAGGCAAGCTTGTTAATGGCCTGTAAGTTCATAGTATTGCTCCTGTTGCTGCACTTTTTTTTATCAGATAAATATTGCCAGTTATTAAAATCAAAGCTGTTGTCTTCTTTATGCAATATTTCATTAACCTGCTTAGCTGTAATAGTTGAGTAGCTGTAAACTACTCAGATATTTGAGCCAAAAGTCACACAATTGATCATTTCCAGGTCTAGTTTTGAATCTTTTTTATTTTTTAACCATTTCTGCTTTTTTTGACAGTTCTTCCATTTGATTTTTACCAAATTCATATTCAAATATTTTTATCCATCTAGCATTTTTATTCTAATCTTTTTGAGTTTCCCATAATCCTTTCGAAACTGGATTGCTTCTTTTTTGCTTCATTTTCAATTTTTAGAATTTCTATTGCCATTTATTCTTTGGTAGAATATGTATGTATGTATTTATTTATGTATTACCAGGTGCAAGAAAAATTGCTGGATCTCAAACAGTTGGAAAACAGCCAGTTTAACTGGGAAGTCCAACCACATGCCATATTAATCAATGGGAATGCAGATCACTCCAGCCTCAGCAACAGCAGCAGTGAAACTGTTAACCTAAATGAGAATGCTGAAAGAGAGAATCCAGTAGATTCTGAACAAGTAAATTATGAAACTCCTGTGAGTGATGCCTGAATTATTTTTAAAAAATAATCTGATCAAATTGTGTGGTGAGGCTTAAGTTTCAATATGAAAAAGTATACCAAGTATTGTTCTAGGACAAACTCAAAGTATATATGTAAATTGATGAATTAATCAAAGTATTTTTGAATAACTTATTAGAGTTATTTAGAGAATGTTGAATGTGTTGTTATACAGGTTTATTTGTGTGGGGGGTGTTGTTTTAACATAGAGTCCAGCATAGTATTAGAGAAACAGTGTAAAGGCCATAGATTTTCTTCTTCCAAAAGAAAAATGTGAATGATCTCAATTATTTCCAAGGTTTGCACAGTTATTTTTAGCTTATAGATTTTATTAAACAGGTAACAAGAATTTTATATTGCCGCTTTAGAGGTAACTCTGTATTTGTATCCTTTTATATAGTGTAGCCACATTTAATTATATAAAAGGTATATAATATAAAACTCTTCTTTATAAAGTTTCTTTCTTAACGTGATTAAGATAATACTAAAATACTAAAAATTATATATCAGAGTTGTATCCATGATACAGATTTATTGAGCCAATTTTTCTTAAATAATAGTCTCCAGAAAAACAGTATACCCAAACTGCAGATTGGTGTTGGAAGAATTTATATGTCTGATTTATTTATTTATTGCCCTGAAAGGCTAGAAACAGTCCTGAAACAACACATGCAGATACAGAAGAGGAAAAAGAGGAATTGCAATCGGATGTTACCAAAAAAGTGGGTTTAAACAGTATTTTAATATACAACTTCTAGGAAGCACCTACATTTTGTAGGTTAATGTGATATCATTGTGAAATCAAGTAAGAGAAGCTCACATGATCCTGAGACTCTGTAAAGCATCATAAATATGAGTCAGTTGCAAAACATCGAAATTTTGATCAAGTGACCATGGGGATACTACAATGGTCGTCAGTGTGAAAAGCAGTAATAGGTGACTTTTTTCAGTGACATTGTAACTTTGAAGTGGAACTAGATAAACTAAGCTGCGGTCTATCTGTACAAGGAGTAGGGGTTTGGGGTTTTTCCCCCCATTATCCCATAAGTATCCTCCATATGAATAATGTGTATTAATGCTAAAACTGGGAGGATTCATAAGCAGAAACTCACTACACAGGGTCTGAGTTTGTTTATTTTGACGTAATTTCCCTAAGGCTAATTCTCAATGTCTAAAGATCCTTTTTTTTACTGATTTAATTAGTTAGGTTAAATAATTTCTTATCTTTGGTTAGACAAGAGAAAGAGGTAACATGTATAATAGGATGAATGACTATATTCTTTTAAACAATATAACTTTTTTTTCTTCTAGGAGGATCTAGTAAATGAAGACATCCATCAACCCTCTGATCAGACAAAAGAAGCCAACTTGGATTTTTTTGAGTCTGATCCCTTCGTTGGTAGTAAGTATGTTCAGCTTTCTTTCCCTAACAACTTACTAGGAAGTCATAATTATATTTCAATTGACATTTGAACCAAATATCCAGTGAGTCAGCTTAATTTTACTGGATGCCTTTAGACAACCCTTTGATGAGAGTGGATTTCTGCAAGGTGATTGAACTAAATCAATTTATATAAGATTTTGTTAGATATTAAGTATAGTAGTCCTCAACTTATGACCTTTATTCTCAGTTACAACCTTTGCAGCATCCCTATGCTCATGTGATCAAAATTCAGATGCTTGGCAACTGTTTCATACTTATGACCGTTGCAGAGTCCCATGATCATGAGATCACTTTTTGCAACCTTCTGACCAGCAATGTCAATGGGGAAACTAGATTCACTTTACACCCAGGTTACTAAGTTGTCAACTGTAGTGATTCACTTAACAACTGTGGCAAGAAATGTCGTAAAATGTGGCAAAACTCAGAAAATTGTCACAATATAAATTTTGGGCAACTATGGTCATCAGTTGAGAACTACTGGTATACATTTTGGGGTCAATTGTGGTCATAAGTTGAGAACTACTTGTATATTGAAACTGGCTATCGGGGATGAAAATTTGTCCCCGGTAGAGAGGGCTCGCAACTTGGGGGTCCTCCTGGATGTACGGCTCGC
>JANHFP010001723.1:133087-145098 GCA_032468135.1 Calamaria suluensis | reverse complement strand
TTATTATTATTATTATTATTATTATTATTATTATCATCATCATCATCATTATTATTATTATTATCATTATCATTATCATCATGATCAATATCTAGTCTGCATATGAGCAGTCAGCTATCAAGGAGGATGCTGCATTTTAATGGGCACTTAGATATGAAATATGCAATGAAATTCCTGCTACACATAGTGACAACAGGTGAATATGCTTGTTGTCTGCACTCTGGATTTCAAAATGTATTGTTGTAGGAAACTAAATATCTCCAATACTCTCTCTGTATAGAGAAACCTAGGGAAAACATCTATAGTGGCTTTTAAAATAAGTTATTGCAATAACAAACAATAATAAACACATTCCCTCCCCCCATTACAACACTTCTTTAAAGCATCCATTGAATTCATGGTTCTGAAATATACTTAGTATTTTAGGGCTGTTAGGAACCATTTGGTTTTTCAACTTCATGGGTTGCCTAGCACATGGCAATGACAAACAATTAACACATTCTGAAGATCTTTCATGGATGTTTCTAGTAATCCTGGGATTCAAATGTTATTAGTCTTCCAAGAGTTTTGGAAAGTTCAAATTTTTCCTGCCTGTGTTATCCTTTCCCAGGGCATCAACAGCTGTTTTCCTTCTAATAGCTTTGTTCCAGCAGCCTTGTCCTAGTTTGTCTCCATAGAGTTTCTAATGGCCTCTACAGATTCCTCTGTAGTTACAAATTTAACTTTTCCTTATACTGAATATTATGCATAGAAGAAAAAAAAAAGGGGGGGGCTGATTTAGAGAAGTAAATTACAGTACAGGGCAAATCTGAAATTCTGATCTGCATTGTTCTATCAACTTAGACTGAGTGGACTTTAGCAAAATTATTATCTTAGATTCAAAACTAGGTTGGAATAAGGATATGGCAATAAAAATATGCCCCAATGGCATGTTTTATGCCATCTGCTTTTGTTTGTCAAACAAGAAGTCTCAGCTTTACTAGTACAATGACCACCCAGTGAGAGTGGGCATCTGATACTTCATTAGAGGAAACCCTACTTGTCTTATAACTCCCATAGCTGGGACTAAATCCTTCCTTCTGGCCATGGTCTTCAGTAATTACAAGCTTTTCTCTCTCTCATTTCCGAACTTCTTGGATGAATCTCCCCACACATTCATTCAACAAGGCACCTTGTTAAATTTACCTGCAAAGGACACAAAAAGTTGACAGAGAACAAATCATTATGTAAATCTGTCTTGACCATTTTTTCCTCCTTCTAAAATTGGAACTGGATCTCTAAGAGGATTTTCCAGGATGAATTTCAACTAAATGGAAATTGACTCGAGCATTTATGCATAGCAAAGCTCAGTCTAGCCACTGAGATAACTTAAAAATAGGGCCATGGATTCAATTGTGCACCAGTTAAACGTACGTTAAATAGCAGTAGTAATCCAACAACAGCTACTAAAAGGATACTATCTGTCACTAGGTTTGATCACCAAAGTTCTTTTCAAAAGAAATCCATGGTTTTCTAAGCTCAGCTTGGAAATCTTTCTGCATCACAGTGAAGTCACTGAGAGCATGGTAGTTACAATCACATTTCCCAATCCCTTTCCTCCAGACTATGAAGAATTGCCTTCTTTCCCCAGGCAACTTAAATAAAAGCAGGTCCTGGCAAAGACTCTCCCTGGAAACCAGCATAGTCAGACACTTGAGATGATGCAAATTAAGTTCAACAATATCTGAAGGATCAACCAGTTTCTTTCCATTGTCCTAGCGGAAGAGAACAATTATGCAACCTGAAGACAAGCATCATAAAAACATTAGAGATTAAATGTCAATTCTGGGAGGAGAAGACATGGGCAAATCAAAAATGTGTGGAATAAGGAAGTACAATGGTACTCATATAATTACTATTCCAATTAACATGAGAGCTTCAACTAGTCAAGAGTTGGAAGTAGAGAAAGCAGGCACTTTTCATCAATGATGAGTTGAATAAGTTGCTCAATTTTTCTCTAAGCTAGTGCAGTATTTTGGAACTATGCCACATGGTTGGGGACAATACTCCCACAATTGGGCAAGCAACAAAAACATATTTAGGGTTTGCTACCAAACATTGTCAAAGTATGATGCAGTTGATTGGAATGAGAAAGCATCCAGCACCACTGGGTCCAAATGTAGAAGGAGTTTAGTCTTGAAAGTCTCCATTCAGTGAATGGAGTAAATCCACTTTCTCTTAGCACCATCTATTTCAAAGGAATGTTATTGTGGGGATAAAATAGTACTTAGCAATAGCACTTATATATCGCTTCATAGTGCTTTTAGAGCCCTCTCTAAATGTGGGAATCAGGGGAATGGGGGGTTGTTAAATCAGCAAGCTGCCTGCCTCCTCTTAGGCTCCTGTTATTAGAATGAGCTCACTCTGTTGTTAGTGCCAGGTAAACTCCTGACTGGGGAATGAGATCATCTAGTTCCCACCAACAGGATGCCCATAGGGATTGGAGGGAAATGTGCAGGAGACACCACCAATGAAAATGCTGTATCTGTGCCCTAAACTTCTTCCTTCTGTAAAACTCTATAAAAACTCAACAAAGACTGCCTGAGGCAGACATCTTTGCCACACTGCAATGGCTGGCATCTGATTTCCAACATCAAGTGGTTTACAGAGTCAGCCTATTTCGCCCAATAATCTGGGTCCTCATTTTACCCACCTCAGAAGGATGGAAGCAGGGGTGAAATCTAAAAATTGTTGCCACCAGTTCTGTGGGCGTGGGTAAGTTCACATCATGCATGTCATTCACTCACGTCATTCTGCCCAAGCTAATGTCAAGAACCCCGGTCTCGACAATCAAGGAACTTAGCACACGGGTGGGATAATGGGAGCCTCGGAGAGGGCCGTTTACCTGATCACTGGTGGTGGTTAGATGACATCGGTATTAATTGTATTACGAATTTAAATGAATACGGGCAGATTGCTGATTGGACGCCCTGATGGTGATGCGGTGGGAGTAAAAACTGCAGCTCCATATGATTGGTTGTTAACTAAGTTTACTGCCTATATAATACCTGGATGTAAGGGGTAAAAGTTGGTGCTGTCTTTGTTTCGCTGTGTTGTATTCTAAGCTGAAGTCACTCACCGAGTAAAACAACCAGAGAACGAAATATCGTCTGCGTGTTTTTTCCTTGCAGAGGCTTTGGGGGATCAGGACAGATAATTTTGGAGCATTCTCTTGCCCCACTCCCCAGCCTGATGGGCTGTGCAGCCCCCCCACTAATCCTCTGTTCAAACTGCCCACCTGGTTTCTGCAAAGGCAGACCTTCCCTGCAGGGCAATCCAAAGAGGGGTGGGGAATGCTGTAGAAAAAGGCAGTGCGGAAGGCAGGCAAGCATGGCAGAGCTGCGGGAAAGGGAGATAGCAACCTAATTCCTTCCCCGCAGCCCTGCCATGCTTGCCTGTCTTCTGTGCTTTCTTCGGCTTGCCTGCCTTCACAAGCTGGCCATGGGGACACCAGGAAGGCAGCGCAGAAGGCATGGCAGGGCCGCGGATTGGTTTGGGGGCGTGGCCAGTCAGCGATCACTACCGGTTCTGCAAACCAGCCCCAATCTCCGCTGCCGGTTCTACTGAAGTCGCCCGACCTGGTAGCATTTCACCCCTGGATGGAAGACTGAGTTAACCTTGAGCCTGGATTCGAACTGCCAAGTTGCAGGCAGCCAGCAGGCAGAAGAAGTAACCTGCAGTATTGCACTCTAACCACTGTGCCACCGAGGCTCTGAAAAATGAGAGAACTCTCTTAACATCTCAGAGGAAAGGAAGGTTAAAAATCTAATAGCAAACAATGAGCCTGTGCTCAAGGTCTCAGCAAGCATGCTTCCTTATTTGTCTCTCAACAAAAGGAAGGGAATAATCTTGGATCCTATTTGCTGGACTTGGGCAAAGCCAGTGCTTTTTCAAATTTAGCAGTTTTAAGATATGTCAACGTCAATTCCCAGAATTCTCCAGCCAGCACTGAAGTCCACACATTTTAAAGTTGCCAAGTTTGAAAAACCCTTACCAAGGTAAGAAGAATCATCATTGGTGAAATTACTCTTCATAACCACTTCTCTAAAAACGAAATTCAATCAGGTCTCAACATGGACAAATGTTGTGTGATGATAGCAAAAGTGACACTGTGTTCCATTTTCACCTGCCTTTTTAAGGCAATCTAGGATTTTTTCAGGCTGTTCCATGGAACCCTTAGGGTTATGTGACAGACTGAGCTAAAAAAACACCCACAATCTCAAAGCATGGACAAACAAAATATTCACTTGAAGGTAGCTATTTTTCTATCAATGCAGCATTGCCTTTGGGCTGGAAATTGAGCTGGGGATTCTGAGATATTATATTTAAGCCAGTGGGATCCACAGCCTGAAAACGTTTGAAAATCTCTGGTGATCATTTCTTACATAAATCACAATTGGCTAAGTTTACAGAGTGTGCTAAAACCATAAAGCAGACTTTAAAAATTACAGTATCTAAGTGACCATAGATACCTTCTGCCAAGTTTTCAATTCTGTTGAAAAGAAAAGTACATTTGACTTTGAAATAAAATTACTAGCAAACAAAGCATCAGCTTCCAGCGTTATCTTTTTAAAGAAACTACTCAAATCCTTGAAAGACCTCATAAAGTTTCTTCAAAAAGAAAAATGATGGGCAAAGGGCAGTCCAGGTCTTGACTACTTGCCAAGAGAAACAATAACCCATAATCTATGCAGGCTAAAGGGTGAGAGCTGGCATTCTAGTAAATTGAGGATTTGTAACTAGTCATGATTACTGTGAAGTGGTGTAGTGGCTCAGCATTTAAGACCCTGAGCTTGTCAACTGGAAAAGCCAGCAGCTTAGGTTTGAGACCTGCGCGCCATGTGACTGAGTGAGCTCCAATCCTCACCCCAGTTCCTGGCCACCAAACAATTTGAAAGGATGCAAATGCAAATAGATAAATAGGTACCACCTTAGTGGGAAGGTAACAGTTCTCCATGATGTCATGCTGGCCATATGACTGTAGAAATATCTTCGGACAGCACTGCCTCAATGGTCTTGAAATGAAGATGAGCCCTACCCTTTATAGACCTCAATGACTAGCAGAGTAAAATCTGCAAGGGACGACATGTCTACTATGGCAAATATTCTGTGACTAAGTAAATTGTGCCCAGTAGGGTATCAACAACTTCTCAAAACTCTGATATGTTTAGCAGTTCAAAGAATTGGGGACTCTTCTTCATCATCATCTCCATCCGCTCTTCTTCTATGTACTGTAATAGCTTCAAAGTAGAGCCTAGTTCACTATGATGCTTTATCTTGCTCTATCTAGGACACATTTCATGAAATTCCATATGGAGTCACTTGACTGTTCAGTGGACTTTAAGACTAGTGGATTTCAATTCCCAGAATTCTAGGAGTTGAAGTCCACAAGTCTTAAAGCTGCCATGTTTGAAGACCGCTGATCTATTCATTAGAAAACAAGGGTGTAAAATACATATATAAGGTAACCTCCTCTCATTATTGAGCAGTTAACACATAAAACGCAGTTTCAAAACAATCTTTATTCATGTTGAAGACCTAGTACAATTTTTAAAGCAACTTAAGAACAGGACACAGCTCCATCAATTTCAGAAAGCCAACAACATTTTTAAGGAGGCGCATTTGTTAATATTGCCTTTTAAAGACAACGTGCAACACCCATTTAGCCTCTGCCTCCCTAAATAATAAAAAAAGAAATGTTTTCAATGTTTCAAAGACATTTAACAAAATAGAGCTTATTTTTCTAAGGGGGAGAAACTAAGAATAAAAATAGCAGCATTTTGGGCAGCTAATGCAGTCTCACAGGGACAAATGGCAATGTAGCTCTTCCCTAATTTTGTATGTGTGACCTGTTTTCATCAGTTTTTACTAAAATTGTTTTGTACAAAAACTAAAAATATCATATTTTGAGCCATGTCCCATGGGATGCATTGTGCTTGGAATTGCCCATTTCAAAAGCAATCCTGAATAAAAGTCACAACTGGAATTGCTTTCTCAAATGAATACCATGCATAGCAAAAGCACTGTGTTAAATCTAACTGAGGTTCTCCCCAGTGGAAAACATCACAATGATATTTTTCCCCAAGCATCATAGCTCATTGTTAACTACAAGACAAAGCAACTTTTTTTACATAACAGCTGACACTGAAACATAAGATTTGGCTTTACACATTAAAACAAATGCTAGAAACATGATCTTTTCCAAGCTCCATATACCTTTCAAATAAGATAAGGTCAAATCTCCAATGAAACCAACTTGACTCTTGGCGATTTTCTGGAAACAACCATATATAACTTTCTTGACACTAATTTGGACATTTACCAAATTAGTTTGCCACTGGGTTTTTTTTTCTTTTATTACCCAGTCTAGTCTGCATACAATCATTTTTTTTTATTAGTGAAGCTTTAGTTTGAAGAGATATCAGTTTGCATGTTTCTTTTCAATAAGTTAAAATATGCTGACTTTAATAGGAGAATTGCATGTACAGCAAACTTTCTCTTTATTCAAGTTATCATTTATAAAATTTTTTTTTTAATTTTCTGAATTGAATTAAAATTTCCAATGAATTTTATTTCACTTAACATGAAAAATAAGATTACAGAATTCTTAAGTGTAGTTGTTAACACGAGTAATAACACCTAAGCCTTGAAAGACCCTGTCAACATTAATTCCTTCCAGGCTATTTAGAGACTTGGGAAATTTGGATAAAAGTTTCACTACGCATTTAGATTCACTGAAAACTGCAATCAGAACAAGGCCCATTTATACACGCGCTCTCTTTCACAAACACATATACAAAAGTACATCAAAACCACAAAACTAAGCCTCAAGTTACAGAATCCATAACTTGTTTTGTCTGAAGTAGCTGTATTCGTGGTACAAAC
The DNA here is from genome assembly GCA_032468135.1 of Calamaria suluensis. Taxonomy (NCBI): domain Eukaryota; kingdom Metazoa; phylum Chordata; class Lepidosauria; order Squamata; family Calamariidae; genus Calamaria; species Calamaria suluensis. The sequence continues at coordinate 138,174 of JANHFP010001723.1, read as the reverse complement.
ACGGTAGTTCATGTTTCAGAAGCCCTGTTATTTTATTGTTGTAGCTCAGAAGTTTTGGGTATGTCTCTCTGCATCCTAGAGAGGGACATGCACACACACAACAATTTTGTGTATGTTGGATTGGTAACAATATATGAACTGTGCATGCAGTTCTCAAGGGTTGGTCACTATATTCAACCGAGCTCCTGAGAGGCTGCTTGTAGGATTCTTAGTAGAAGAATACCAACAATGCACAGCACTAAATGGTGAATGAAACACTGCTGATCAGCTGGCTTTTTATTTTAATGTGGGAGGACAGAAGCTAGACCCCGCCTATTCCCCATCAAAGGGACCTAGAGGTGATCAGAACTGATAAAGCCAATTAGATTATGACAAATCAGGTGTAGGACCCGCTGATGTACATCAATCTCTCTGTCTCTCTCTCACACAAAGTGCATGTTAGTTAATTACTTGCTATTCAGTGGCTGGTCATAATTTGCCCTTCAAGAATAATCAAGAGCAAAATGGAGATTTCTTCCCTCTTGAAAAAAAATCTAGCGGGAAGAATAAACAAACTGATTAAAATTGGGATACATTTGGCTTAATCTTTGCTCCATGAAATAAAATGCAGTTTCCAAGTCAACTTCCTTTGGAGTAGATTTTGGAAGTAATTCTATTGATTTTAGTGAGACTAAACAATAGGAGACAACTGCTTTGCAGCCCACAAGGCAAAACTCTACTGGGCTCTCCAGCAATTACAAAAACCTCATTGGCTTTTAAATGTCTCAAGTCTGCATATTTTTCAGGAAAGCAAAGTTAATAAGTTCTAAACAAATTTTTCCAATATAAAATATATGGCTAAATAAAATTAAGAGGACTAAAATTAATTTACTCATAGTGTTACCAAACAATAAAAATACATCTAGAATAGCCATCAGTGCCTCTTTAGAAGCACAGATTGCTATGGAGTTGAAACCATAAAGAGATCTTCTATAAGATCTGTTTTCTTTTTGCTTATTCACTATATAAAAGACCTCCAGAGTTCCTTAATATTAATCTGTGAAACTATGATTTTTATTGTGTTGGTCAAGAAATGTAGAATTTGGTTAAATACTGTAACACTGAGGTTTATATTTCTTTCATTAACTTAATTACATGGATACATGATATATTTGTTCTTTAGGGTACTTTTTTAAAAAAATCCCTTCATTTAAAATGTTAGAGTAACAGAAATTGATTCTGGGAGGAAAGTATCAGAGAGCTTCCTAAATTTATTCTGATTCTGTTACTTAGAAAAGAGTGAAATATAAAAGCCAAATGTATGCCTAATTGTATATTTTTAAACAGTAGCTGAAAAACAGTTATTTCATGAGATGCAAAATGTATCTTAATGCAGTATCTAAAATGGTTGTTCAAAATGACATATGACAAATAACTCTGAAGGATAAAATTTGGTTCTTTAGTAGTCAATGTTTTTCACCTGCTTATCTGCAACATTCAAAGTAGAATTTCTTTCCAATAAAACACAATCAAGATAATAACCTAAAAACTAAATAAAATATAGTGGATACCATTATGTGAAGATATTTTAAAAACAATATTGTTGGACTCAAGTGATATTTTTGCAATAGTCATTTATTTTTATTGAATAAAGCAGCTTTTAAGCTTATCAGGCACTGCCCAACAAAATATTAATCTGGAATTGTAACCTTGAGCTAGCAGCTCAATATGCTACAAAAAGGGGAAAAACCCTGTTAAAATAGTTCATAGTTTTAATTCTGAAGCCAACTTTTTTCCAATATCCTGTACATTTATTTTAAAAAAAGGGGGAGGGAAAGAGGACAACATGAAAACACAAAAAAATATGAGCTATGAAAACATGTTGAGATGACATAAGAAAAAAAATAGAAACAGCTTATCCTTTAGTTACACATGAAACAAATATAGGCTATAGAAAACGAAATATTGCATAGCAGTGTAAGGATTCGGCTCTTTTTTGGGGGGAGGGGGAGAAATCCAAACAAAAAATGAATAGGATGAATTGGTTCTGACAGTATCCATCTATGATAGTTAGTCATCCCGAACTATGTACATATTATATACTGCTTGTCATAAAAGTCCAGTTCTCTTCAGTCTTAAATATCTTAAAACAAGGTTTTTAAATGTCTAAACAAAAACACTTCCTGGCACTTTTATTACCACGTTCATTTCTCCAACGTAACACCCTGTCAGAGTCTTAAAGTGTCCCTTAAAACTGAAAGTGCCATTCTGCTACATATCATTCATCAGAAAATCAGCAATCCACTATGCCGGCAACTGCATCCACTGCACACTGCACACCGCATCTTCCACGTCATGACTGAGAATTTCTGCCGCCGTTTACATGCCCCCCCCGCTGCACGTTGGGGTCTTCAAAGTTCCAACTTTAGAGCTCGCGAAGCTTCAAAGGGATGGTCAACAAGCACCATGATTAAAGGCCACTATGTCCCTGCAGGGAGACAGGTGTAGCATTTCTCTCTCTTCTGCTGCATTTTTTTTTACTTTTGCTTAGTTTTTTTTTTTAAAAGCACTTTAGATTAGAAGTGTGTGTCCGTAGCTCTCAACCGTGACCTCTTCTTCCACTGCAGCTGCGAAGAAAGCTTCAGTTCCATCTGAAGGCTCTGACACCTTAGCTCCAACTCAAAAGCCTTCTTTACCCAGAAGCCTCAAGACTGCCGAATTAACTTTGTGGGTATTTAATAAAAAGAGATAACCCCAAGGGATTAGCATCTTCATCGCCTTTGCTGTGCATATACTGGGTAGGCTAATGTGACATTGAGAGAGTCATTGTGCTGCACTAATGAAGTATGCTGATAATGTAGCACCAGTTCTTTCAGATTGTTGTACAAGTTATATGGCTCTGCAAATCCATACCCAGTAGGTGTTTTGTTGATGACGCAATGCTTCACTTCACTGTCCACGCTAAAGAAAAAGAAAAGGATTTTTTTAAAAAAGTTGCTAAAAGACTTTTTCTTACATAACTTGTTCTTGATATAACATTACAGCAATATTCCTTGACCCATTACTGTAACCCTATCATTGTTCTCATTTAATCAGCAATACTGTATTGCTCTGCCCTTCTATTGTAGGAGATAAAGTTGCCTTTCTCCAAAGTGTTTTGTCAACTGCAAGAAGAGTGAGTGGAATGAATGGAACTGCTGAAAACCACATTCTGATGGAAGCCTCCACTGACCCAACTGCACACAGTCCCTCGTGGCTTATAAAATTGATTGTTATTAAGGAAGCCAAAGCCAAATCATTTTAAACATGAAGAAAGCATATAAATTAATATTTTCTAGATATAAATTTAGCTACAAGGCATTGAGCACTAGGCAGGGTTTGGTGGGCATTTAGAATTTAGATGCATGGCATCATGCAAATAAATGCTTAATAGAAAGAGGAACATTACAAAACAGGGATACAGTTGGATCTCTTCTGTAATATTATGAACAAAGTTAGCTAGAGCAGGTTGGTGGAAAAAATACACATACTCCTCATTGAACAACTATTCAAAGTTATGAGGATGCTGAACAAGAGACATTTATGAGCGGTCTATGAAGTTATGGCTATTTCAACATTCCGTGATCATATAATCACAATTTGGGCTGTTGGTAACCATCTTGCAATTATGATGTTTGTGGTATCCCATGGTCATGTGATCACCATTTGCAGCCTTCCACAAGCAATGTCACTGGTGAAGCCGGCAGGAGGTCCCAAGTTGTTCCCACTGCTTTTTTGCCTGCCAACCCAAAAAGAAAACCCACATTTCCATGCTTTGTAACTCCTGCCTGTTGTGCCCACTTGTGGCTCCTGCATACATGCCTGCATTCTGTAGTGTCTGCCTACAAGACCTACCTGCCCAACTGTAGCTCTCACCCACTGGCCTGCTTGCTGGGGACTTTCAGCTGCACCTGTGTTGCAGTCATGAGGTCCTTGCTTAACAACCTGTGCAGTCCTAAAGTTACAATGGCAACCAAGTCTGTGGGGATTGCCATCACTAAGCAGAGTGATTGTAAAGTTCAATGTCATGTGGCTATATCACTTAGTGACAGAAATTCCAATCACAATTGGCATCAAAATACAAGGGCTAGCTGTAACCTGGTAATTAATACTCTTTGCAAAGAATATTTATATTTATGACCTATCATATTCTGAAGTCAGGTGGTCAATTTAATGGGTACCAGAATCCCATACTTTCACAACAACTGTTTGCTGAAAGGCTGTTGCCCATGTTTTGAAGACTTCATTACCAACTATTTCAAGCCAGAAAACCAGTGTTACAATAATTGAAGGGCAATCCAATCAGATGCATGGATCCAAGCTTTGGTTAATCATCACAGGGAGGGAATGAGGGAGTTCAATTCATTGCTGAAGAAAGAGGGTAAATATTTGAATACATACACAACAGAACAGGCATAGCAACCCTGCTTGCTGCTTTCCCGAACGAGGAATGTTCCATCTCGTTTCCCACGTAATAAATTTTCAGCTTGGCTTCTATTGATATTTCCAACATTCCATGTGCGTTCATCATGATGGGGCAAATCCTCATCATCTTCTACTATAGAGTATTGGCTGTTCAGAAGCAACATGAGACAGTTAAAACCCAGAAATAATGAAAGACCAAGCATAATATAAGAATTTGTAACAAAATCAAACTGTTTGACCCAAGGCAGTTTTGTCAACTATAAGGTCCCATTGCTAGAGAAGTCAATATTATATAGTTTGACACTCTTCTCTCTCTGTCCATCCATAAATCTGAATGTTGCTTTTTTACTTTCCTGATACAGTATATTATATATTTTGGACTATTCATTATAATTCAGTGAAAACGTATTAAGTGGTTCTTATTCACTTGGCCCAAATAATGAAGGTTAAACTCTTAAATACGTTTAGATTTTGGAAAAGAATAGACCGCTTAAAATAAGTAAGGTAAAGGTAAAGGTATCCCTTGCACATATGTGCTAGTCGTTTCCGACTCTAGGGGCTGGTGCCCATCTCCGTTTGAAAGCCGAAGAGCCAGCACTGTCCGAAGACGTCTCCATGGTCATGTGGCTGGCATGACTAAATGC